>JAJOOO010009616.1:0-67403 GCA_029582685.1 Solanum piurae | reverse complement strand
TTCTTCATTTTCCCATCAATTTAATCCTACAAATAAAATACACAATTTAGCACAATCCATAAAATTTATGCTCAAAAAGGACAAATATAAATAATAAATGTGAGGAAATAATGATTAAAAATATGTGTTTTTAGCCTCACATCAATGACAGGGTGAGTATCAGGAAGAAAGATATGAATGTTGGGGACCGGTATTGGTTTGGATTCATAGGTAGCAATATCATGTCATCACAAATGAATAAATCCTCTGGCATGCAAAAGTTGTTTTGGTTCGTACGATAATTAATAGGGAGAAGATAAATGTGGGGTCGATTATTGTATATAAAATCTTGATGAAGGCTAGAAAAGGGCAGTCTCTATCCCCTTCTCGGTCTTGATCACACAGTTGTGTGAGACTACGGGAGTTCCATTCCGGGAGAGGAATGATGTGAGGATTACCCTTGCCTCCTCTAATGATATTTGGAGGATCGAGGCTGGGTACTTACATGATAATATAGCTAGGAGAAATCCTCCACCACCAGATAATATGCTCGCGGTTGATCATGTCGCTCTTGAGGTCGAGGCCACTCCATCTGCTCCTTTTCTAAAGATACCACAACCTTCTTCAATGCCCTATACTTCAACTTTTACTACTGCACCTGCCCCTACTCCTATATCCCAAAACCCCCTTGACCCAGGCGATGATATACCAAATGGGTAATTTTACACGGTCTACGGATGTGAGGTCTACTAAAGTTGAGAGTTATATGACCAAGTTGATGGATCGAGAGATTAAGGTTGCATTAGCTTCCTTGAGGGTTAGGTTGACTCAGTGTGAGGCCACTCTAGTGTCGCATGGTGACAAGTTTGATAATCTCACAGCTAGGATGGAGTCCCGAGAAAAGATAGAGGGTAGCTCAGATGGATTGATAGCAATGAGGGTTGGGATTGACAATCTAAGGGTTGATGTGGACCATCTAAAATCCACGGATATTTCTATGATATGGGATGTGGTTACCTTGCCCGATGCGCCCTAGTATGTGCCTACTTTTATGCCTAGTGTTAAGCTTCATACTACTGTGGCTGAGTAGCTGAGTGTGGATGGTACTACTTTTAGTGCTAATATTGATGATGTTGATGAAGATGAGAGAGATGAGGATGGGTCTGATGATGATTTGGTCGAAGAGACAAATGCGGAGGAGATACAGAGAGATGAGGATAAGCAACAGATTGTTATGACCTTGATGGAGCTGTAGGATATTGAGGAGTCTATGGTCCATGCTACGTTGGAGAGATCCCATGTGGAACCTCCACAGTTAGAACTAGTGGGGTCTCTTCAGAATCCACCATTCCTCCTATTGATGTGTCGGGCACTGATGCCTTGATTGAGCTTGCTATGCTACCTCTTGTGATCATTTTGTCAGGCACTGATGCCCAAAATAATGCCACCCCTCTTGAGACTCCAGATATGAGCACTCCACAGGCATAGACTATTAGGGGGACTTGTATCTCTCCTTCCGTACTCTTATTACTTTATTTTGTATTGAGGGCACTATTGTTTTTATTTTGGTGGGGTGAGGGCATTTTGCCAATATTTCCCTTTCGATTGCATTTTGTTACTTTCAGATTTACTTTGGGATAATTATAGTATTTTTTAATTTTTGTTTTGTTTTTTTTTAGTAAATTGATGGTTCATCTCAAATTTTCTCTCTATATTCAATTTCCTTGTGATTTTGGAAGTCTTTGAAATGCTTGTGTTTTCATTTATAATGATTCGAGGATTGGGTCAATATCGATGTCTTCAATAGTACTCATGATGAGCATTGTGTTTAGTGTTTGTATTGCAAGAATAAATCAGTGTGGCTGCATTTTTTAATGATCTAGTGGAATCTGGTGTTGATTAGCTGTGTTTTGATTCGATTCTTGCAATGAACATCGCACGTAATCTTTTTATGTTGTCGGGCTATGCTAAATGATTGTGTTTGAAGTACCTTGTTTGGTAAGGTTTTACTAGAAATCATGCTTGTTGATCCTAAAATTTGCCTTGTTAGTCCAATTTTCTAGCTTTGGTGAATGCAAGAAATGACCTTGGGCACATATTTTGAGAGAAACCCCAAATGCACATACCTTTTGTGACTACCTTGTGAGGGTGTGGAACCACTTTGGCAATATTTGATCTGAAATTGTTTGTTGGAAATCATGTTGAAACCTCTTTAGCTAAATTGCCCTTAACTTCTCACCAATAAATCCTTTTCGAAGCATTGATTTTATTTGAATAGCCAAATTAGGCCAAAATCCTAAGTTGGGGTGTGGAACGGAAGGAGGAAAGAAATCCAAGTGGAAGAACAAAAAAGAAACATGGAGACTCAACTTTAAAGCATGCTACAAAAAGAAGGGACCCCTCCTTATTAAAAAAAAGAGAATGGTGATGAACAAAATATGCAAAATTGAATTGAAAAGAAGATTTAAGGAAATAAAATGGGTATCAAATAAAATGATTGAAAAGTCAAAGTTTGAGTTCCCAAGTAAAAGGAATAGAGAGCACTTGAGAAGACGTGAAGATGATTACAAAAATGCTTCGAAAAGGTGAAGTCACGAAGCCAAATTGACCATACTTTAACCCTCAGCCCCATTACAAGCTGAAAAAACCCTTGAGATCTTGCATGAACTAGATTGTGTGATGATTGGAAAATATGGTCAAACATATGGCATGAAACTTGCATAAATTTGTTTTTCAGAGAGTGAGAGTTGTATTATATTAATTCCTAACTTCTTTATTCACTTACTTTCTGAGAGCATGGAATCATTCTTGATGTGATGGCACCTTAATGCATTTGTTGAAACATGATTTTGCATAAGTGAAGAAGCAACAGTAAGCTTAAGCTTATATTGATACCGACTAGTCACCATTTGAAGCCTTTTGATTATGATTGAGTGTACATGTGCTTGAGAGTAGTCTTGTAATAGCACTTCCATATCATCTCTCATTGAGAACTGTTGTACTGACCCTTGTTGAACTAAGTGTATTCTTGATTTACATGAGGACAAGAAAAAATTTGAGTTGGAGGTATTGATAAGTGGTAGATTCACACTCATTTGAGACCTATTTAGTTTAACAATTAGTGTCCTCAATGCCTAATTATGTCTTATTCTGATGATATTTTGATGATTTGCAGCTATAAAGGCTAAGGGACAAGGCAAGGATGAATACTTGAAAGAAAGGCCAAAAACCTAGAGAAAGGTGTAAACTTTACATTGTTAATCGCCTAACCCAAAGGGCAGATCGCCAAACTGGCACGACCTCACCCAAAGTTACAGTGTTCAATATTGGAATTAATTGGAGCAGTTCGGTGTACTTAAAGAGGGACGGTGATTTACCAAATGCAAAAGGCAAACATGCTTATCATCACCGAAGGTTATAGGACTTGGAAGAAAAGTGAAGTCTAAAAAGATGAACAAAGGTGGTACTCGATAATTTGCCGAATGTAAAAATCATACTTAAACGAGCTCACTGACTTAGTTTCAAACAACTGAAGCCTAAACCAAGAGTAGGGAGAGCTAAGGAGCTGACAACGATCCGCAGAATCTGCTTGGAGAGCCCGACTAACGTCGCTGAAGTGGTCACGCAATGAATTTTGGGAATCTAAAAATAGATCAAAGGAGAGACAAAGCAGAAGACTTTTGCATAAGAAAACTTTTGAAACTTTTAGAATAGAGTTTTAGAGTTCTCAACTTGTATGCTTTTGAGTTAAACACTCTTAGTGTTGGGGTTTTAAATTTTACTCTAGAATTTGAAAAATTGAAGTTGAAATCAAAGTGGGTGTTGAATATAATTGTTTAATTTAATCACATCTATGGTTGTCTTTATGATAGGTATAATTTCTTTACTTTTTGTGAGGGGCGGCTAAAGCCCCAATTTTTGGGGTGCAATTATGGGGTTGAGTGTTGATTTAATATAGTGGGTATTGTGTTTTGCTCTATTTTATTGTTGTGCCTTCATGGATTTGGACTGATTAGCATGGGTTAACTTATGTATTAAAGTTGTAAACTTCATCCTAGTTTAGATCTTTGGTTGATGCTTGAAAGATATTGATTAAAGTGGGTACTCAGTCTAATGCTTGAAATATAGGTTTGATTTCTATAATTTTTTTGAAAGAGAAATTATGGGTCGGATCTATTTGACCAAATCTACTCGAAAGAGAGATTCTGTAAAGTGGTGGGTTGATTTGTGAATCACATAGATGAGACCGAAAGGAGATTCTATGAATTGATATTATGAGATTGACAGAAGATTACTATAATTGAAGATGACCCAACCTATCCATGTTTGTCTAGCTTTTTAAGCAACACAATTACCCCTTTGTGACATAACATTCCCCGCATGCCTAGATTGTTTCTTAATTATTTGAATTTCTGAATTTCTAGTTTGACTGTGACTCTTGATATAAAAAAGCTTTTTGTAAATTTGGTGGAATCATCCATCCATTGTTCTTACTTGTTGCAAATGAATTGATTTACACTCTAAATTTCTTCATAGAATTCCTTGCACTATATTACTCTCTTCGGGATTCGACCCCGACTCTTATTTGGATCTTTTTATTGACAACAACCGCTTATTATCTTAATTTTTTTAGGATGGTTTGAGCATTATCATCCGCTTATTATTATTATTTCTATTTAAACTATTATCTTCCGCATCTTGTATTTTGGGTTTAGGCTTTCCTACTCGAGGGGTTATAGTAAGTGTCATCATGGCATAATTTTGGTTTATGACATCATCATACCAACACTCTAAACTATTAACCTGGGGATGCAACCATGAAACAAAGGATAAACTAAAACCTATAAGTGTGTGTCCGAATAAATAGACAAGAATATGCATAAGAATCCATGGTAGTATACAAGATGAAGCTCACCCTTGGACTCAAAATTAGGAGTCTTTTAACTGAGGTCTCAAATCAGCTATTGGAAGATGCCCTATACTCATCAAGGAAAATAATAGGTGTGGTATTAGTACACAAACCACAATGTATTGGTAGGATCACGCAGGCAGTCCAAGATATGGATACAAACAACCACTACAATACAACAACACATATAACAATGCATAAGATTTCAACAATCATCAACCACATAGACTCTCAGTCACATGTGATGAAATGCAACACTTGGGTCAAACAATGCATAAGTACATGTCTCACATGATCAGAATGTGAATACCAGGTCCTTTCACAAAACCCAAACCCAAGTTGTAAGTGTACCGACGTGGTACCCTAGCCATCTATAATTAGTGTACTGGTGTGGTACCTGAGCCAACCAACAATCCCAAACAATCATGCACAATAACATAGTACAATGAACAAGACCATTTGAAAAGCACAAGACACAATCACAAGTTCAATGTATGAGATTACCTACATGATGTCATTTCATATGTCTCCCTATCATGCATTGCACAAATGATACTAAAAAGTAGTAGACATGCATTCATATTTAACTGAAAACATACAACCATCACTTACCTCAAATCAAGCCTCTTTAAAACTCTAAATAACCCAAGCTTTCCCCCTATGAAATTCATTGGCTTGTTCTTGGTCTAAAACAAACAATATAAAAAACAATAAATCACTAATAGCCTATTAGTTTACCTTGATTATTAATGAATCCAAACCCTGGCCAAAATATGATCATCTTCCCCAATTTAGGGCTCTTGCTCATGATGAAATCATGTCAAAACCTTCCCCCAATATCAATAACCTAGATTCTACGGCTTAAAAATCAATTTACAATATTAGGGAGTCGAATTCTTATCTTTATCAATGAATTCCATGGGAAACTGATGAAAAATTCCCAAAATCGCCCCTTCTAATTTCAAGAACTCAAAATAAAAAAATAAGGGTTTTGGAATGTTTTCTGCATAAAATCTCGATTCATCTCGCTATAGTGCCACCACAATAACGTCAACTAGCCTTTCTATAGCGTTCTGCACACTCCATTGTAGAGAGATGCCTCCTTCTATAGCAATATCAACAAAAGTTTAGAAAATAAAGCTATGGAAAAATGTTATTTTTACAACAAAAACTCTTCCGTTGATGTCCCATCATCCCTTTCACGACAAGTTCAATTACGGGAGTTTTACTTACCCAAATTTAATTTTGAAAGGCCTTATGGACTCCTAAATGTATTCTCTAGAAGAATATAACGACCGAACATCTATTCCCCCAAGAATTCATCTAGCCCAGATTTCTTCAGAGCCTAGCCTAGCCAAAAAAAATGTAAGTCACTACCCAAAAAGTTTACTGACCCAGGTTCTTTCCCTATTGACCTATTCAAAATGACCGTATCAGGTCGTTACAATAAAAACCAATGTACCCATCACTCATCCACGAGTAACCGAATAAGAAAAATTAAGCTAAAGTAGAAAAGCGGCTAGTACCTGAAATGTCAAACAAGTGAGGGTACTTGTATCACATGTCCCTTTTTTTATCCCACGTAGCTTTGTCAATTGAATGATGTTTCCAGTAAACCTTTGATTTGATCTCATTTGTCCTCGTCTTCCGGAAATTCTTACCAAGAATCACAATAAGTTCCTCTTCATATCGCAAGTCCTTGTCCAACACAATTGAGTCCCATTTAATAATATAGTCTCCATCTCCATGGCCTTTATTTAGCATAGACACGTCAAACACTGGATGAACCCAGATAGGTTGGGTGGCGGTGCTAACATGCAAGCCACTTGCCTCACACCTTCAAGAACCTCGAATGGACCAATGTAGTGAGGGCTAAGATTACCTTTCTTACCAAACCTCATGATTCCTTTCATAGGTGATACCTTCAGTAGAACATGATCACCGACCTTAAAATCCATGTCTCTTACCTTGCAATCTACGTACTCCTTCTACCTACTATGGGCTGCCAACAAATTTGCTTGAACCCCCCTCACCCTTTCCTAATCTTTCCTAGCCAAGTCAAGACTCAAAGGATTCACGTCCCCAACCTCAAACCAGTCTATGGTCGATCTGTATCCCCTCCCCTATAGTGCCTCAAGTGGTGCCATATCAATGTTGGAGTAATAAATATTATTATAGGAGAACTCACACAAAGGGAGAAATTGATCCCAATTGCCCCCAAAATCAATTACACGTGCTCTCAACATATCTTCCAATACCTTAATAGTCCTCATTGACTGACCGTCAGTCTGTGGATGGAAAGTAGTACTGAAAGTGAGTTGAGTACCTAATGTCTCATGTAGCTTACCACAAAACATCAAAGTAACGCGGTCTGAGATGATAGAGAGGGGCACCCCGTGCAACCTAACTATCTCCTTCAGATAAATCTTTGCCAGCCATTGAGAGTCGTTATCCACTCTAACTAGAATGAAGTGGGGTGATTAATTCAACCTGTCAATAATACCCTAAATCGAATCATATTTACCCAAAGTCTGGGTAGTCCTACCATGAACTCCATGGATATCCTCTCCCACTTCAATTAGGGAATGGGCATCCTCTGAAGCAAAACCTACTGGCCTTTGATGTTCATACTTTACCTGTTGACAATTCTTCAACTTGGAAACATATTCTGCAATGTCTTTCCAGTCCACCAATAAAGTTGCCTCAAATACCTAAACATCTTAGTCACACCTGGATCAATAGAATATGGTGAACCATGAACCTCTGCCAACACATTCTAGATCAACTTATCAACCTGAGGGAATACAAATCCTTGCTCTAAACTTGAGCACACTATCAACATCAAGCGTGGCATCTTGGGACTCCCCATACACCACCTTACCTTTGAGCCTAGCCAACTCTTCATCCTCAAATTGTTTAGTCTTGATTTTCTTTATGAAGGTGGGTGTGACCTCAATATTGGCTAGCACCCCACCTTTCTCAGAGATTCCCAACCGCATAAACTTAGACTCCAAAGTTTGAATCTCTCTAGCAAAAGGACACTTTGATATTCCAAAGAAAGCCAAATTTTCCATGCTAACTGTCTTCCTGCTCAATGTGTCTTCCACCATATTAGCCTTACCCGAGTGCTACTGAATGGTCACACCATAATCCTTGAGCAACTCCATCCATCTCCTATGTGTCTAGTTTAGACCCTTCTTAGTGAACACATGTTGGAGACTGCGATGCTCAATGAATACCTCACAGTAACGCCATATAAATTATGCCTCTAGTTCTTGAGAGAAACACCACTACCACCAACTCCAAGTCATGGATGGGATAATTCCTCTCATGAACCTTCAATTTTTTTGGAATCACAATCTATGACATTCTTTTCCTATATCAACACAACACCCAAACCCAAATGTGAAGCATCACAATAAACAATGACATCATAATTTTCCACCGGTAAGGTCAAGATTGGCGTTGTAGTCCAAAGATCCTTGAGCTTTTGAACGTTTTCTTCACATTTATCTAACCACTCAAAAGGTACCTCATTTTGATTCAACATGGTCATGTTTAGCAATAGAAGCAAAGTTCTTTAAAAACCTGTGATAATAGCTAACAAGCCCCACAAAATGTCTCACCTTTGTCACAGAGCTAGGCCGAACCCAATTCTTAAATGTATGAATATTTTTGGGATCTACCATCATCCCTTCTTTCGAAAATGCATGCCCAAGAAAAGAAACCAAAGGTAGCTAGAATTCACACATAGAAAATTTAGCATACAATTCTTGTTTCTCCAAGATACACAGAACAATACAAAGATTATTTGAATACTACTCTTCCCCATTGGATTAAATCAAAATATTGTCCTTCAAAACAATCATAAAGAAATCTAAAAATGGCTTAAGCACCTTATTCATCAAACTCATAAACGTTGCACGCACATTAGTCAATCGAAACGACATTACCAAAAAACTCAAAATGCCTATACCGGGTCAGAAAAGATTTTTTAGATATATACTCAGTCCTAATCTTTAACTGATGGTACCCTGGCCTCTAATAAATCTTAGAGAAGACAAATGCACCCTGCAACTGGTCAAACAAATTATATATGTGATGCAAGGGATACTTATTTCAGATGGTAACCTTATTCAACTATCGGTAATCTATATAAATCCCCATACTATCCTCTTTCTTTTTTACAAACAAGACAGGAGCACCCCATGGAGAAGCACTAGGACGAAAAAATCCCTTATCAAGCAATTTCTGAAGTTGAATCTTAAGCTCTCTTAACTCTACCGGAGTCATGCGATAGGGAGGAAATGATTGGTGAGTGTCCGGCTCAAAGTCAATGCAAAAGTCTATGTCCCTATGTGGGGCATGCCAGGAAGATCGGTGGGAAACACCTTTGGAAACCCATAAAGCATAGGGATAGACTCAATAAAAAGAGACTCTGCACTAAACATCCCAAATATGAGCCAAATATGCTAAGCCATCCTGCCCTACAAATTTGCTATCTTGATGAAATGATATGTTCTTTAATGGCTTAGGCTTGTATACCCCTTCCCACTCCAACCTTTCCCTCCCTGGTATCTCTAGAGTCAATGTCTTATCATTACAATTTAGTGCAGCAAAATAGGGGGACAGTTAAGTCACACCCAATTGGATATTTTAAGAATTCACAATATAATTTGAACTTCACCTGAATTTTTCAAAAGTGCAATATATTTTGAATATGTATGTTTTATAATTAGTAAATGATTCAAAATTGATGGCAAAAATAAGATTATAATTTTAGTTAAATGAGTATGATGAATTAAATAAGTCTATTAAAAAAAAGATGATCTTTAATGACATGACATGTCAACGAGAGAAGGAGGCTTTTGAAGTGTTAAACATTTTTTTTAGGAATATAATAATAATTGTGTAATATTTTGATCCTAAATAAATAAAAAATGATATTTGAAGACAATTTTTAATACTTGAGTGAGTGGCCATTTAAGAAATTAAGCCTCTTTATTAGCATGATCAACCCAGGCCTAGGGGTGGCAAAATCAAACCCAAACCCGCCCAAGCCATTTAAGTTTAGGTGGGTTGTTGACCCGTTTATTCATGAGTTCAATCCATTTCAACCCATTAAAAGTTGGATTAATATGTTACCCGAATTGAATTGTGAGAAATCTTATCAAAATATTTTTAAAAAGTTTTTTTTCAAATTTGATATGTTATATATAGCCATAATAAAGAAAAATAATAATTTTATTAGGTACTAAAATATTTTAAAAGGCCAAGTAAAACAATTTAACTAAGTAAAAATTGGGTTGGGTCTTGACTCAATATATAACTCATTACCTAACCCATTTTGACCCAAGCAAATTTGAGTTTGGTTTGATCTTGACTCAATTATTGTCTTGACTCATTATAACCGGTCAAATTTCACCCAGTCCGCTTAATTGTCACCCCTACCGAGGCCCTAGGTGGTAAATATTGGTCATTTAACTCACAAGTTGTATATCACTTGTCAGGTTAAACTCACCAAGAAAAGTGGAAAGTAAAGTCTTTGCTTTGCTTTAAAATATGTAGTGGCTATATAATCATGACAACCAAAAAAAGATACTACTATGCTATTTTAGAAGGAAGGAAAACAAAGTAGATAACGAGGGAGAGCAAATATACGTTAAGATACTTTTGAAGACGCAAAACTTCTCATGGAAACTTCAGCATAGTAAAAGACGTTGAAAGATTTATCAAGTTGTGATGTAGAATATACCCTACCATAGCTTTGTTTTATATCACGAATTCAAAAGTAGTGTTTGGTACGAACAACAAGGACAGCTAATTTTAAAATTAATTTATCTCATGGTTGATTAGAATAAAATCACAAGATAACTTATCTCAAAATTAATTTTTAAATACCGTCACATTTTTGGGGTTCAATTGTGTCAAGTCAAATGGTGCTATATACAACGGAACGAAGAGAGTATATATATTTTTTTAACTCAAAGGTTGTGGCATAGTCGCACGGAGAGAGTATATAAATAGTGTATAATTACGTATTAGAGATGTGTGTATATATAATATTCATATTCATATACACTGTTTATATAAAATTTATACATTGCATCAGTTCATCTTCCTCCATAGGTTGATTTTTTATCAATCCCGACCAACTCAAATCTCCTCTTAAGAGTCCTAAATTATTAACAAAATACATATGTACAGTCTTATAGTTGAGAAATAATCATTAATTGAAAGTCTAAATTTTTCATGCTTAAATGAACTTAAATACAAGTGAAAATTGAATTGAAAAACAGATTATAAGTTTTTTTTCAAATTTGATGAATTTTAAAATTTTCTTAATCAAATCATGATTTTCAAATAAATTGTAAAAAAAAAAATGAAAACTATGCCGAACAGGTCCTAATCGTGTTATTTTTATTTAGATGTTAAAATAGGGTTATTGTAATTAATTACTACGCCTTCCTAATGGAGTAAAAATTGAGGGAATATTAGTGTTGTATGATTAGTTAGATAGTAGAAATCATATATAATACAATAACTTTGAAAGAGTCATAGATGGCCGGCCGCATGCTCTTCGCCGAATGACCATTTTATGAAATAAATTATAATTGGGTCATTTTGACCCGGAATTTGATCCACACATTTTGTCTAATTTTCCCTATTTTAATACACTTTCTGGTTCCTTCTAACTTTAACTATAGAGCCATAAATTATAAAGTTTGACAGAGTGCTATTAAAAACTTTATTGTTATGTTTAAACCATTATAGGAAGGGACCAAAAAAGCACTAGTTCTACTGCAAGTTAAATTGTATGCTTGGAAGTTGGAACTAACAGCAAATTAATTTGATAAGAAGGTTAAGGAACAAGTCGCAAAAAGACGGGTATTCATATCATAGGAACATATGAGGCTAAAATGATTTACTATTTACTAAAAGTGATTACAATAACCATCCCAACATTGAAAACAAAGACTTCCTAATTTTTTTATATATCCTTGAAAGGACACAATTGATGGGTAACCACAAATTTTGTTCATTATGTAAGAAGGTGGATTATAACAATACATACAGACACTACTTACATAGATTAGTAGGCTTCCAGATACTTGTTGAATACTCCATCTGATGCTGATGATCGGCTAGTGAGGGCAGGTCTCATCGCAACAATGGCACTCTCATTCGCTCCAGCTCTCAGAGCTGCCCTACCAGCTTCCAAGAACCTATTGACTGCATCATCTACGTATTGATTAGCTTCACGGACATTCATCTTCCGTCCAATATCAGCGTAGTTTTTGAGAACATGGTCTCCATTAAGCTGTGAAGCAAGCTGGATCAGTTCTATTTGAAATTCAGAGAGCTTTGCATGTTCTCTTGGTCCCCATGGTCTTAGATTTGTCTTCACCTCCGCAAGTTTCTCTGCATATATCATATCGATCAAATGATTAGGATTAATCTGCCTCTTAAACGGGTGATTAGGCTCTTGTTTAATATGAAGAATTTGCAACGGAGATCAAGGGTACCCCTTAACATAGGAAAAAATGTATGTAAATATATATCTTAAATAGAGTATATATTTCTCTGTTGGCACCTTTAGCAACAAAGTGGTTCCACCGGTTGATTTCGGGTCCACGGGTGGACATTAAGTGGGCTTACCTGGGTTCGATTCCCACTTCGCTCAAGAAAATAATTAAGCCACATGTGGAAGGGTACATTGCAGAATTAAAATAAATATGTTCTGTCTCTACCCACTAAAGTTTTTAAATGAAGTCATTTTAGACAATTCAGTATAGTATACAGTACAGACTTGCTGGGAAAATCCAACCTTCGGCTATATCAGATTAGATATGTTCTACCATATTCAGGCCAGCACTCGTCAAAATTAAAGCACTAAATTCTTCTTCCTCCCTACCGTCTGAATGTTATAACAGATCGTATCTGTTTTATTAAACTGTACGACAGAACAAAGCACAATAGTAGCTTTTACCAATACAAAAGATGGAAAACATCCCATTGCTCTAAATGATTAAATAGAATTACAACTCATGCATGAGTTGGAGCAGCTAAAGTGAAGTAAGGATCAAAAGAAGATCCTATTCAAGACAGGACAACAAGTTCATGAGGGAGCCAACAGAGCTCCACAAGGACATGTTAAGCCAGCTCATCTAGCAAAAAAGTATATGTTTGCTTACAATCATGACATGCTTGAGGAAAGCAGAAGTATTTTGATAGTAATAGTAATCACAGCAGACAGCACCTTAAAACAACTAATAAGCATCTTGCAATAGAATATCTTCACCATATGCATTTGAAGAAATTTAGCTAGAATACGTTTACTCTTAAAGTATTTCGTAAAGCATCAACATCTAAAAGCAGACCATATGCCCTGGAAGTACTCTCCGTCTTATAAGTAACTATCAGTCACTTCTGTATGAACATACAATTTTCAGTATTAAGTATGCAATAATGGAGAAATCAGCTAAGTATTTGTTCATGGTTTGCTGAAGTTGTATGCATACAAACCTGGACAATCATCACGAGGAGTCTTGCGCAAGCGGAAATAGTTCTCAAAGGTCCCAGCCCATGCGTCTCGCTTGGTTAAGAAACTTGATTTCAGATTAAAAAGTTTTTTCACAGTTGCTGGTATGGAAGAGTGCTCAAATTGTGAAGACGTAGTTGGACCTGTCGGCTCATGGATCACTGCATCAAACATATTGATCAGGTATATATGTTTAAACATTCCAATCCACCGGCACCAATATGTAGACAACGATTTGAGAAAAATAAAGGAGAAGCTAAGAAAGATGAATATAGCATAATAACATTAATGACTTGTCAATTATCACAGAGATAAACTTAGTCATTCAGCCCATTGAGCTTCTCAATCAATACAGAAAAATACTAATTAAATTTCCCGAGGCATGAACATAACAACTAAGAGAGTAGCATTCATATGTTCCTTTTTTTTTTTTTTGGCTATGTAAGCTTATATTTAGATGTGCTCTCCAGTACCGAAAGAGGGCATGTGTACATAAAAATGTGTGAGTGTGCAGCTTTTGAGGTTAACTTTTGTCTAAATAATCACTAAGCCCATATTTATCTCAGGATATTCCTGTACAGTTGTAGTCACACCCTTTTAACTCAACATATCTAGTTATAGCTACAATTCCAGACATATAGCAATGAGCTTAACTATAGAATTTACGATATTCATATGAAAGAATCCTGAAAACAGCCTAGTGAGTTCTCTTTTGAAATGAAACAAGTAAGTTGTATGTATATAAAGGACAAGATGACTGACTCACCAGTGGCCTTGTCAATCCATGGTGAAATCAAGAAGGTCGGGACACGAACCCCCAAGCGGTCAAATCTGAAGTAATATGGTGGAGGCCCGATAATGCCATCAGGATTAGGCACCCCAGAAACAGGAGTTGGTACATGATCAAAGAAGCCACCATGTTCGTCATATGTAATCAAGAGTGCCATTTCTTTCCACTGTGGACTTGCCCTCAATGTCTCATAAACCTCCTTGACAAATTTTTGTCCAAGTGCTACATCGTGTGATGGATGATCATCATTTGCTGGGTCAATTTTAACATCGAAATATCTCTGCTCAATCACAACGTAATTTGGAAGTTTCCCAAGTTTAGCGTGGATTTTGAACGTTAATGCATAATTGTGGAACTTAAAAATATGTTTCAGTTTTCTGAGTGACTTGAAAAATAAGGTAGCTGGCATGTTTTGGTAATAAATTCCAAATGAGAGCCCATTTTCGTCCAAAGAATCGAATATAGTCTTTTGAGGGAACCCATGGATCAAGTCTTTACGGACATTGCTCGAAGCTCCGTGAGAAGTTGCCGAGTGAACGTAAAACCGATTCGGTTGAGTTGAAGCCGGAACCGACGCGAACCAACGGTCAAAAACGCCAAACTCCTTCGCTAAATCAGTGTAAACCGGTACTAACTCTGGTTTAAACCCGCTCATCACGGTCTGCTCCATACCAGGTACGCCCATATTAACAGCCTGCTGCACGAACCCGTTCATCGGAGCTGGGTTTGCTGAAGAATCATTCGACCCGAATATCTGCTCTCGAATAGCTTGAATAGAGTGACCTGGATCAGAATCAACGAATACAGCATCATCGGAGACAAAAATTTTTGAGGAATAAGGGTCTGAAGCATTAACCCTGTTAAACTCGGAGCCCTTCAGCCCATCGATATCCGGTCGGGTCTTGTGGAGCCAACCCAGAATATGATCAAAAGAGCGGTTTTCCATGACCAAAACGACAATAGTTTTGATGGGTCCGTTGATTTTGTGATGCTTGGGCTTCACAAACGGAAAGGAAAAGGAAACGCAAGGGGATGAAAGCAGGTAAAATATAAAGAATAAACCCAAGTGGGTCGCTGGGAAAAGGATTTTCCGATGGCCCATTCCCGGCGATGTGAAAATCCGGTGGCGGTAGTTGAGAATTGCGTTTGCGGAATAGTCAAGACTTAAATACAAGTACTAGTCTTGGAAAATGGCATATCCGCTGAGAATCATTTGGTAGCAGGCAATTTAAGAATCCTATCTCAAATGATACACTTTTGTCGTTTATTTTAATTTTTCCTTCACTTTATAACCAAACGTTTTATACTCCCTTTGTCAAATTTATTTGAAATGTCAAACAACATTTCATACACTCTTCAAGCCTTTTTAAATTACAATTTATTTATTAGAAAATTAGATTGATAAATATTATCTTAAGTCTATGTCTGACTTTTAAAGCAATAGTTTCACATAAACATAGAACAACCATTGGTTAACTTTAAGAAGGAGAGGAGAGTAAATACTGAAATAGTAAAGAGAAAATGGGGGAGTAAATTACAAGGTATGAAATACAACTTTCACCAACAAAGTTAAAGTGTAGGTAGATAACCAACTAAGTTAAAGTGTAGGTAGATAACCAACTAAGTTATTGAGATTCCTATATTGAAATAGTAAATGAAGTGAACTTGTTACAAAAAAAAAATTGTCGTGACTAATTGTTGCTCCCATATGCACACGCAAGTGCACGTGGTCGCAGAAGCAATAAATGACTCTTTTAGAACCGAGTTGTCGAACTCAAAGGACTTACGATCAATTTATATTAATTATACTAATCCCACAATTTAAAGAAAGCGTCTTCAAGAACTTGTGTTTTCTATGTTACTACTGAGAATAATTCAATTATAAAAATAACTAATAACAACAACTTCAATTTTGGTGATTTAAACAATTGAGGGACAATTTCAAGGGTTACAATATGCTTAAGGTTCATGCAGTGGCGAATCTAAAGGTAAAAAATAGGGCACCAAAACCCATGGTCTTTTCGTAAAATTAGATATTTTATGTATATATTTTCTAAAATTTGTTTATTATTATATTCTGGCACCCGTACTATAAGAAGTCTATCTGGTCCACGTGGTTAAATGTTGAGCTTTTGACCTTGAGAATGAAGAATCAATTCTCACTTAATACATTTTTCTTGGTGCATTCATGTTCGGATCAATTCTCACTTAATACATTTTTCTGGGTGCACCCATGTTTGACAAATCCTAGATTCACCTCTGGTTTCTTGTATCACATCTCATGCATGAATTAACTACGGTTATCAAATTACTGATTTACAAGATTGAATTTATGACCAAAATCTCTCGACCTCTAATCGCATACTCCAATTGAGTGTCTAACTACATCGTTGAGCGGGGATAGACATGCCCAATTGGCAAGCATTTATATTTCATCTTATTGCGTATCCAAGCTCGGTGTTCATTTGGGTATCAATCTTAAACACGAATCTAAACAGGTGATATGCAAGAAAGATCGAATTTTTTTTTATTTGGTGTATCTACCTCTCCGTCTCTCGAGTTCAAGAATAGACAATATATTTATCTCAATGGTGGTCAATCATGAAATACTAAAATAAGAATACAAAAGTAATTTAAGCGATAACCAAAATTAATTCATAACAATCGTTGTTCAACAATTACCCGTGGTTACAGCCCCAGAACAAAGGATTTTAGTCACTAATAATATTCAAAAACTTAAAGACAATTGTTTTCATGAAATTCACAATTAAAGATAGAGTAGAGAATTGAAACCTAAGATGAATTGTTAATCTTTTTCTCTTGCACACGAAAAAGAAGAAGCATCCCTAGAAATATCCCTAGGATCCTATTTATAAAGTTTAGGAAAATAATTCCCACTTCTAATCTAATTTGGAATCCTCATTCAACTAAAATTCCCCGGGAATGTTGAAGTTGGGCTGGGGCAGCGCAACAACATCGCGCCAAGAGATACCTTTAGTAGTTCACAGCGTGGTGGTGCGACGCGCTACCAGTGCGCATGACGAGTGCTTTAACAGTTGAGGCCTTGGCGCGACGCGCCAAGGCTGCCTCATGTTGTCTTTTCATTGCACTTGTTCTTTTCGCTCCTATCGCCTCCTAATTATCTTGTATTCTTTTAGAATCACTACATATGTTAATCATGTAGGTTAATGTGCATTCATCGCAATACTAAATGAAAACATATCAGTTAGAATTGGAAATACTCTTAAAACATAAGGTAAATGTGAACAAATTATAGTAATTGACATATAAATATGCCCAAGATCACCACCCCACACTTAAAACTTTGTTCGTCCTCGAACAATCGCTAAACTATCAACTCATTATTACTACATTTGGACTTATCTACCCACATTAAAATCAAACAAACACATTCAATCATGCTTTTGTAATTCATACTTTATGCGACAATCAACAATTTAGTTCATCATGTTAGTTTACCAATCAACACCGCATAGCCTCAATGAATGACTCTTCACGAATTTTTCAGACCAATATAATCATATAAGAACACCCCGAAAATATAATTCACCCAAATGTGCATCATGAATGCCCCCACAATTTTTAGTACATCCTTTCACTCATCATGTTTGTACATTGTATTTCGAAACAACGCCTATTTTTCAAAGTTTAACTCTCACAAATGATGTTCTTATATGTTCTAACATATCATAGGCTTTCCCTTTGTGTACTTTAACTTTCACAAAGGATTTATCATGATATCAAGAGGACTTAATTTGGTTGTAATGTAGGTTTAAGGCAAGGAAGGATACATTTAGAATATAATTAATGACTAGATCTCATCAATGCACTTGTGTTATTTTTCGGACATCTTCAACCACTTCTCTTTTCTTTGGTACACACCTCGTAAATATCCCTCAATTCATTTTTCAACCTTTGCCCTTTTGTTTATTTAAGCACTTGTTTCTTACTCAAACATATTTTTTATGTATACATGTGCTTTTGCAATTTATAATCATGGCCATTTTCACCTATTTTTTTTAATTTCACCACAAAAAAAAATTCACCTACTTCACTTCTACCATTATATTGCCATTTTACTTCTTGACATAGTTTATTAAGAATCAACTTTTGGATCAAACAAAGTCATGGCATCAATAAAAAGAATTCAACTCAATATGTGGTTAATAAAAAAAAGGCTAAAAGGCTCAATGGGGCTTTACTAAGGATAATTCAGTTGGAAGCACACAAGAGAGTTAAAATTGGCTATTCAAAGAAATGCCTCAATCCTATTCCATAATTTATACAAATTACTTCTTAAGCACATATGGGAAAAGTCCCACATGTCATTCAATGCAAGAACTATGAAAATACTCACCACACATGGCACCATAACATACACAAGGATATAATCAACTTCGCATGATCCTATAAATCACATTGCGATATTTTCCACACAATTAAGCCCATCTTTATCAATTTATAGTCAAAATGAAGAACCTAATGTGTGTCTTAAAGTTACAAATTTCATTATAGTTGCATATACAAGTGTGAACTACCTATGACGTCTTCTTACTCATTAAGCAAGATTTCAGAGTAGCAAAAGTTTGGTTTCACATTCTACCACTCCTAGTGACTAATTTTCCCTTAAGGCAGTCGTCATTCATCCATCATTGGAAACTATCACTTCTATGATGATTCTATGACTCGACACAATTAAACAAAATAAACTAGTCATAGTCAGTTAAAAGGGACTATTCTCAGGAAAAGAACTGGAAATAAAAATCGAGGAATCCACCTAAAAATATTAAACACTCGATAAACTAGTAAAATATATACATGGAAGTTCATCTTTCACCCCAAACTTAATCAAAGCACTGTCTCCGGTGTACAAATTAAAATAAAGTAAAGAGTGAGAGAAACTACCTTAGGTCTCTAGGCTTCATCATCATTACCATCATGACCACCCGCCACATCAGAGGCCCTATTAATTGCCATAACTGTAGTATCATCCTCATCAAGCTCATCATCTACCTTGGCCTCATCATCATCCAATGGCTCTTGAAATGTCAGACCCATTCTACACATGTACATCGAACTATCCCTCAGTAGATAGCGCTCGACCAACTCCTCCATCTCAACATCAGTAAGAGGGAAACCACTAATAAGAAGATGCAACTTCACCATACCAAACATACGGCCCATCCAGCTATCATACCTTTCCTGCCGGTCCACAAAAGATAAAATAGACCCATGTGACATGTCTTCAACATTTGTTTTCGTCATATCTACAATATTGCAAACCAAACAAGCGGCCCTATGTGGGAAATAGTCATGGACCTCCTCCTCAACACCCTTTTCCCTAAGGAATCGTGTCACCAAGCTCCCATAACAAAACCTCCACCTATTATTATTTTGGAATTTCATCATATTTTATCTCAGCACTAACCCAAATTAACAGGCATACCTCTCATCAACATGTACACTAACACAACCCGATCCCTAGTGACCTCAGACGTGTGTTTGCTCGACAATAAGTCACTACTCACAATTTTCAACCACACCCTAACTTCTAGATTCAAATGAGTATAATAAAGGGTTTCGTATCTACCCATATCCTTACTCCTATCCCACCTAGCAGTGGAGGTCACCCCACACAAAGTGTGATGGATATGTCTATATGGGGGTCATTTTTCAGCCTATTGTACTCAGTAGATTCCCAAATTGGGTTCCCAAAATTATATAAGCGCTTTAGTAGAGAACCAAACAGTCACACCCCTCACCTCAACAATATTGTTATATCATTGCTCCATAATCTATTTGGCATAGAATTCATGGACAAGGGTGAGATTACACTCACATGATCCTCAAAAATATATTGCAGCCCAAGATTGTAATGTCACGATCCAGGGGTACCCCCTAGATGTAACATGACGTGTAGAACCCCGAAGGACTCCATACAAGCAACTTAGTCCTCATAACATAAGTAGTAGAAAAATAAAGAGTACAAAACAACATTTAAGTCCAAAACATCTTTATAGAAAAGCGGAAGTCTAAGTCATGTCTCAACATAGCCATCTATTACAATCAAATGACAGTGGGCCTAACCCATACATCATGTTCAAAAAGTAAATACGAAAGTGAAACTACAACAATAAAACTCCATCCTCGAAGCATGAGGAATCACCAAGCTCGGAAGGAGATCAAAGTCCAAGCTCTAGCAACTAGAATGGAAACTCTGCCTGTCGGACTCTACATTTGGGAAAAATGTAGGAAAGAGTATGCGTTAGTATAAAAATGCACTAAGTATGATAAATATGCATAAAAACATTTAAAACATGCTAAGAGGGACATTTCATTTCATGATATGCAATTTGCCAAGTTTACACGTCAAAATAGAAATAATTGGAAAACATAGTAATAGCATCATGGTCAATGCAAACTAAATCATCTTTAAGTCTTTGAAGACGTACAAGATACTTTCTTAAGTAACATTAGTTCATTTGCCAACTTGTTGTGGGAGAATTAGCCTTAACCGACACAAAGACTATGTGAGCTAAAACATGATCACCGGTGTCTCCCACACCGAAAAGGGTTGTTCTACTTTCCTAAGGTAGAACCATGAACATCTAGCTTAAGTGGATTAACTATCTAATTAACCAATGGGGCACACAGTTATGGGATAAGGAGATTGCTACTAGAAACCCGTCCTCTACTCACGGGTGAGCTTCCATCTCATGAGACTTCTTTTAGAAACCCTGTCTCTACTCACGGGAGAGCTTCCATATCAATGTCAATATCCACTCAATGCTAAGCATAATTCCCCCAGAATAGTATTTTCTTACTTATTCTCATTAGCCATGGAAATGCATGTCATTTTGCCAATCTAACTAGTTCATTAGGATAGCTCTTATTCATTGATTCAATTAGGTAAGAATAGCATTTCAACCTACGAATCATTTCTGTGTGTGAAAACCTTTCACATCATGATTGTAAGTTTTTTATGAGAATGTCCTTTCAACAGCACAAGAACAACATTGACACTTTACTCTCAAAGCACCCTTAAAGCATTTACATAGGTTTCATAAGATCATGCATAAACTCATACTTTGCCTTTTCAAGGATCAAAGCCACTTTCAATCACCAAATCTAGAATTCTAGCATTACATAACGAATTTATCATAAATTCAAGTAATTCTATAACTTCATGCTTTAGATCATAAAACTCATCTTTCATAATCAACAACCAAACTCAATGAGATCAAAATTTGGAAAACATAGGGGTTTGCATGGGTTAATAGGGGAGACATCAAAAAAGCATTGTAAATCATCAATTCATGCACATTTAAACATAATTAAATCATTAAGATCAATAATCAAAAGAATCCATGATGTTTGAGGAAAACACTAGCTAATTGGGGAATCCTACCATTTGAAATAGAGGAGTTTGGGGACTCCATGAGTGGAAGGAACCCATGGATGAAAGCTATCATACCTCAAGTCCAATTGCCTATCTTCAATGGAGAATTTAGATCCTTAGTTTTCAACCCTTGGTGAAATCTTCTTCTTCTTCTTCAAGTTCCAAGAGTGAGGATATTTGGGAGGAGATTTGATTTCTTTTGGGATGTTTGGAAGAATGAACTAAATGGGTCTAATTTTGGGGTAAAAAGGCTTATATAGGCAGTCTAGATGTAGAAAAAATGACACCACTTCAATTTAATTAAAACTGGAAAAGACACTTAAGCCCCTAAAATAATTGTTGATTGGTGAACCACGGAACCCCGACCGACGGACCATCGATCGACTCATGGTTCGTCCTGCTAAACCGTGGTTCCACGTCTGGGACTTGAATTCTTGGGCCTCGACCACGGTCTGTGGTCTGACCGACGAACCTTTGGTCAGGCCGTGGTCTGGAGGTACCTAATTGACCTAAGGTGGCCAATCCATGGACCCTCCCTACGGTCCGTGGCTCGGTCTACGGGCCGTGGGTGGCCGGGCGTGGATGACACTTGTAGTTTCCCAAAAGCTGCTATTTCTCCTTGTTTCAAATCCGGGGTGTTACATTATCTCTCCCCTGGGACCATTCATCCTCGAATGAGGTTTAGAGTGGTTCTAAAAGAGTAGGAGAGGAACTAATAACCCAACCTACGATGTAATGCAATCAATCAAGGGGGAACTATCGACTCCAAGCTAGGATGTTCTCAAAACATCAAAAGAGGGGTGAACTAATTATATCAGCCCATTATGCATGAAATGTACATAATTAAAGAGAAAACATCAAATCCAAACTCATCATACTCAAATGTATCATAAGGAAGTAGGAACTACATCTAACAACCCAATATGGATGAAAATTCAAAATTTCTTATATCTAAGGAGGAACTTCCTTCTCCAAACTAAAATCATGCTCAACACAATCTCATGGAGCCTTTATGCAACTCATTTTCAAGAGCATAACAAATGCATGTTAAACTATTATCTCATGAAGTCTATAAGCAACTCATATTCAATGCACAACAACATGAGGAAAGTAATTCATATAAGCCATTTCTTTCAAAACACACGGTTTTACATAAACATGCATAATCATAAGAAAATCATGGAAACACATAAATCACACATGTTTCCCAACACATAAAACAACTAAAGAGGAACTCATTACCTTAAGCTATAGTAGGAGTAGAAGGAAAGAGACGAGGATATCGGGACTTCATATCGTCCTCGGCCTCTCAAGTAGCACCCTAAACTAAATGATTCCTCCATAGCACCTTCACGGAGGCAACTTCCTTGTTTCTCAACTTTTTGACTTGCCGGTCCAAGATCTCAACCGACACTTCCTCATAAGAGAGACTTTCATCAATCCCAACCGTTCTAGGGGAATTATGGATGTCGGATCTCCAACACACTTATTAAGCATAGAGACATGGAAAACCGGATGCGCACTTGCCAACTCATTTGGCAACTCAAGTTCATAAGCAATCTTCCCAACACGTCTCAAAATTTGATATGGGCCTACATACCGGGGACTAAGTTTTCCTTTTTTGCCAAACCTCTTCTCACCCTTCATGGGTGAGATTTTTAAATAGATCCAATCACTAACCTCAAATTCTAGGTCCCTTCTTCTCACATCGGCATAAGACTTTTGTCTACTTTGAGCCGTCTTCAACCTCTCTCTAATGAGTCAGACATTTTCAATGGCCTCATAAACCAATTTGGGACCTAATAGGGCAACCTCACCTACTTCAAACCAACCAATGGGATACCTACATCTCCTACCATACAAAGCTTCAAAGGGAGCCATACCGATACTTGAGTGATAGCTATTATTGTAGGCAAACTCTATCAATGGCAAGTGGTCATCCCGATTACCCTTGAAGTCTATTACACATGCCCTTAACATATCTTCCAATGATTGGATGGTATGCTCAACTTGCCCATCGTTTTGGGATCACTACTAGAAATTTGATATACAACAACAGTTGAGTTACCATTGCAATAGGTTACTATACCGTTGCATTAGCTCTAACGCTACGGTTTATACAACCGCTACAGCAGATCGCGTAGCATTAGCTCTAAAGCCCCAGTGTCTTCTGACGGCTTATATGACCGTGGAAATAGGAACCCCTATTGCGTCGGTTTACACCTTAAGTATTAGGCAACAATTAGTAATCTATTGGGACAGTTGTGAACCGTCGCAATAGACATTTATGCAACAATTATTTCCATGCTATGGCTACATTTTTCTCTTTTTAATCAACAGGCATTTCAGTTAATTACGACGGTTTTTATATGATAATGCAAAAGTTCTAAGCTACTACACCTATTACTCCATGGCTATTGCTACAATTATTATAGGTTAATGCAACAATTCTTTTCTTATTGAAATAGTTACTATTAGGCTTATGGTACATTTATTATTAGGCTTTTGCAACAGATACTATGGATCTACTGCCACTAATATTATAAAGCTACTAAAACAATTTTTTTTTTTTTTTTTGAGTAAAACTACTAAAACAATATTATTATAGAACATAAAATACACAATTCTCACAAAAAGGAACTCTTCATTACCATGATTTCAATCTAAGAGCAAGGAGGTTAGTAATATCAACATATATAATAGCAAACTATACAAATATTTTTTGACTGTTCAAAAAGGGTGAAACACACCACAATTTTCAATCTTCATCCAAATCAAAAGATTTGTAGAACATAGATGATTAAAGTTAATTAACATCAATCCAATCAGCTCCTAGGTCAAGTCTTCAGTACTGCTTTCATCTCCTTCTTCAATTTCATCACCTATAAAATATAAAATAATTTAGCAATGTTTACAGTAAGTTATGATAGTGAAAGATGTGAAAGTTGAAAGTCACTCATTCACAATGGTTGTGCCTTTGTTGATTGACATTTGAATAACCAAGACTTATTTAACAAACAAGACACATAATTGAGTCAAATTGATCAAAAATATTTCAGCCAACTAACACACTAAATAAAGCTACATTTATGTGATGAAAAAACTGATAAATCAGTAATAATACACAATTTGGAGATTCACTTTCTTATTTGTCATTTGTAACAATATCACATGTGAATTGTACTCAACCAATTAAACTATTTCTTGAAGGAAATAACATGACAAATAGGTTCTACAAGGTTCAGAACTTACAATAGGTAACTGCCAGAAGACATTCTACCTTCCGCGGAGAGCACTCCTACTAAGGTGTACGTACACACTATCCTCTCCTCTCCAAATCCACCTATGAGATTGTATTGGGTTTGTTGTTGTATTAGAATTTATGTTCATATAGTATCTATATTGTTTTTTGCACAAAAGTTGGCGTTTCCTACATAGCATTATCTGCACAATCATATTATTGAGCACTCATCTCATTATGCTCTTGATGTTGCAAAAGAGAAATGGTGCTCACTACCAATTCACATTTCCAATTCTTTCATCTGAGATTCTTGCAAATAACATCATGGGCAACTTCATTTATTCTGCTCTACACAACTCAAAATAAGAAATGCATAAAGTTTCCTTGGGTCGTCAGAATCTGGTGGATTTCCATCTTCTTTCTATCTCTTGCTCATGCGACTCTTGATGCCCATTTTGTAATCACAAGCGACAAACATTTAGGACTTGCAGACTATGTGGATATCCTTAGTCTTATACATCAGCCTACCTTCTAGTTATCTCTATTAGAGGGAAAACAGGCATAATTTTTGACATCTCAGACAGCACAACTGAACCACTTCTAAATGGAAAGAGGGAAAAGCATTCCGAAGCCAAAAGAGACAACCTATATGGAAAAGCTAGTCTTCTCCAACTGATCACCTTCTCTTGGCTAAATCCACTATTTGAAGTTGGAGTCAAAAAGCCCATTGACCGTGATGAAGTCCCAGATGTCGAATTCAGGGACTCTGCAAATTTTTTATCTAATTCTTTTGACGAAAGCCTCAAGTATGTAAAGGAAAGGGATGGACCTAGAAACCCATCTATCTATAAGGCCATTTACTTATTTAGAAAAAAGAAAGAAGCAATCAATGCCATCTTCGCAGTTATTAGTGCATGATCATCTTATGTTGGTCCATACCTTATTGACGACTTTGTAAACTTCCTCAACAAAAAGAAATTTTGGGTTTTACAAAGTGGCTATTTTCTAGCACTAGATTTTCTTGGTGCAAAAATGGTTGAGACATTAGACTAAAACAACAATAAACAGCAATAAAACAACAATTAGGGAAGAAATTGTGAAGGTAGGCAAACACATTAGACTAAAACAGCAAAACTAGTATCTCATACTACCATTCATACATCAAGGAAAAAAATTTGAACACCCTTATACCCCAGACTTACCGTCCAAGCTAAAATAAACCGAACAGATAAAAGATAAATCGACTAATTTTACTTGATGTTCATTTCCCCTTTGATCTATGCAGAAACCTCCAATAAGGTCCCCATCAAATCACTTAAAGAACCACTAATATCATAAAATACTTAACCAGCAAGAGTACTTAAGCTTAATTGAACAATACACTCAAATCATTATTGCATAAATTTCAATTTTCTTCCATCAAGTTTCACAGAGATCAAATTCATAAAATTAGTTCATTATTTCCTTTTATCCTACTAAATAGTAATAAATTTCACACCATTTTCTTGTAACTCAACATTGTAAAACTGAAAGAAAATAGAGTACTTAAGCTCACTTTCAATGAACGATGACGACAAACAAGAATAAGAAGAAGTTGAAAAAGAAAATTAGCGACACTAACCTTGATTAGCCGCTTGTGCAGAAGTACAAGTTTCTCTTGGAGAAGGAACAAACAATGCTGCTAGTACGTTATGATCAATTAAACCCGCATGCTGAAGTTGTGCATTCACCACACTAGAAATACAAATTACACTACACATTAACTGATTAATGGTACAAATAAATGCAATTTGTCACTTTTTTCATACACTTAGTATAATTAATGATGTGAATAAAAAAAAAAAATTGAAAGAAAAAATTATGTTACTTCAGAGTTGCACACTCGAAGATCACGTTGAAAAAATAAAGCTATAACAACAACACTATCACAAAAGAAAATTGAAAAATAAAAAATTTGTCAACTTGAGACTCTGAAATACATTTTTCCTTGAATTTCTGAGACTTCCAATATTTGAGGAGCTCTCTAAACTGAAATTCTGGAATATGACCAGGCTTTTTGTCCATTCGAGTTTCATCATCGTCGTACGGGTCATAATAATTGGTCTTCAAATCAGTTCTATGCCTTCTCCAAGCTTCTCGAATTGTTCCCAAAGTCCAACATTTCGCAGCTTTAGGAATAATGTATTTCTCCTACAATTTCATGTCATTCAGTTAACAAACAGATGCAAAATACTTTTACAAATATTTAAATATTGAAAATTTCAGACCTTGGTGTAATCTCATAAATCCTTTTTGGTTTTCATGTTCCTCCAATCAAACATATCAAATGGGCAAAGTGTCGCAGTTCTTGCCAATGTGCCTAGGAAGCTACTTAACTCTGTTACAACTTCATCAGTAGGACCAACATGTTGATTTAACCTATTTAGTGTGATCAATTTACGCTTGTGTCAGCTATGTACATTATGCATTTGCATTTTGCCTCTTGTATTTTGAGTGGGAAGGCCTTCAACAATAAGACTGAAATTAGAAATCATGGAAGAATTCAATAAGTTCTTAAGCTTATATGTTACCTTGTTCTTCAGATTGTTCATTTGTTGGAGGAATTGTATAATTCATTTGCACTTGCTTTTGTAGAGGCTGTTCCTCTAGAGGTTGTTCCTCTACAAATTGTCCATTTTCTTCAGATTGTCCATTTACTTCAAATGGTGCTAGTGGTTGTTGTTCTTCAATTGATTTTAGAAGAAGTCCTTTCTCTGACTCTATAGCTTGAACAATTTCATTTGTTGTCAATATCCGCCATTTTTTATTTGCCAAGAATGATAACGATCCAGGTTTAGCGAAGTTCTTTTTTGCTCTTTTGTTTATTTTTGAAGGTTCTTGTTGACTCATGACTATTCAAATCTGAACAAATAATCACCAAGATCTTACAAATCACATATTTTTATCAGTAAAACTGCATAAATCTAACTTTCTTATGGAACAACAACAAGCATGAGGCACTAAATAGAGTTATAAGAAAATATATTTCATAGTTTCTTTGTTGCTGTCTCGGAGAGTAGTACAAACACTATAATTTACCTGTCACATTGTTAACAATGAAAGCAGATAGTTTCAACTAGCACACAACTTGACTTTTCCATCTTGAATGACTTAGTGTTAGCCTTATTGAAAGGATTTTCTACAGGGAACTTAAGCAGTAGATATTTAGTGTAGTTAAATGATTCACGGATGCATGTTTTTTAAAATTTTGTTGAAAAAACCTGCTGATTGATTTTCTTAAAATTAGAGCAGTTCAGCAGTCATTTCCTAACAAATTCACACTTGGTCACAAGCTGAAAATTTAATGCAACAGGGGAATCAATATTTTTTGGATTTATTAAAACTAATAAGGTTATTTCTACTTTCCAGACCTAATTTTATTTTGTCAATTCTTGTACATAACCTGTCCTAATGCTCAACTTCAACAACTCGTCCTAGTTTCCACTTTCATAAGCTGATCTCACATCAACTACAAAACTTAGTCTACTATCTTTATACAACAAAATTTTCAGATAAAGAGTTTCTTAATGCATATTAATGGACATCCAAATGACATGAGTCACTTGTAGCTGGATAAGGTAAATCAGAATCTATAAGCTAAAAATTAATACATCATGAAGACTTGTAAGTGCAAAGTTAGAATTTCCTAATCACTTTACCAAAAAAAAGATCTGAAACTCAAAGGTTTAGCATCAAACTTTTAACATATCTCTAAATATAACTTGTTAAACAGATAATTTAGAGTATCTCAACAAGAACCATCATTTCAACTATGTTTTTTTGCCATCTACCTTTAATTTGACAAAATAGGAAAACTTAACAGTGAAGTTAGTACATGGATTTGTTGTATTATTGAAGAATCATTTGTGCTTGATCTATAACAAGGTCATTTATTGGCCAAGAAAGTTAATAACAACTTAAATGATTTATCAATTACAAAGAGTTCTTTCATTAAGTCAAGGAAAAATCTCTCTAAATTTCCGGTACATAAATATATATACTAGTTTAGTCCTTACATAAATATAGAAAGAAGTAAAAGAAAGAATAGTAGTAATTAGAAGCTCTAAGAGGGCTAGAGATTGTCAATGCTAGATTCAATACTTTCTTACTTAGAAGTGTCTATATTTCTGCAATTTGATGTCTCATCTGTATCAAGGGTGAACTCATAAATTTAATAAATAAAAGTTAGCCACAACTTTCACCATCAAAAATACAATAAAATGGAGTTTTCACCTATTGATTTACTTAGATTGGACATCAGTTAAATAAAATCTTCTATTTACAATTAGTGATGATATGGAAATTAAAGTTCAAAACAACAACTTTAGACTTTCGACCAACATGATATTTCAGTTCACATTCAGAGACCTAGAACATCACTTTACATTATATTCGACAACTTTGAAAATCAGTTCATAGTACTTTTCAGTTCACTCAAAATGAAAATAAAAAAACTAAAAGCATTAGAGCAAAAAAAAACTACAAATCAGATATTGACTAATAAAATTGAAACAAACTTCTTAAAGAAATTTCGCAGAGAGTTCATAAATCTTCACCAAATCTGAAATACAAACTATAAACCACAAATAGATTACATCACATACCTAAATTAGAAAAAATGGAAAAGGGCCTAAAATACCTTTAAACTATTGAAAATGGTACAAAACTATCCTCCATCCACCTATTAGCTCTGAAATACCCCTGACATCCACCTATTGGCTCCCAAATACCCCTGACATCCACCTATTGGCTCCCAAATACCCTTTCATCCACCCTTGGGTCCAATATTGACCACTTTTATAGCGGATTATCATTTAAATAATTTTTTTAAATACCCGACGGCTATCTATTGACTACAATTTAATTACTTAAATTAATTTACAAACTCATTCATTATACCCTATCCAAATTGACTGCACTTGACTCAACTTAATTATACCCGACCCTAATTAACTACACCCACCCTTAATTACATTTACCCCATCGATTAAAACAAATACACCCTTCATTCCCAATATTTCACTTCCTTTTTCATCCTTACTTCGCTAATATATTCGCTTACAATCTCAAAATACACTACCTAAATACACTCGTGTATCACCATACAAAATCATGAGTGTTTTTGATGATTTCTTATGGCTATACATGTGTGTATTTAGGTATTGTTTTTCGAGATAGTAGGCGAATATATTGGGGAAGAAGGTTGAAAGATGAAGTGAAATGTTTGGAATGAAGGGTGTATTTGTTTTAATCGGTGGAATAAATATAATTTGGGACGCATGTAATTAATTAATTTGGGTCGGGTGTGGTTAATATGGGTCGTGTATAATTAATAATGAGTGAGTTTGTAAATTAATTTAAATAATTTAATTGTATCCAATAATTGATCGCCACGTATTTTAAAAAATATTTAAATGATCATAATCCGTTATAAAAGTGGTCAATATTGGACACAAAGATGGAGGACAGGGGTATATGTGAGCCAATAGGTGTATGGAAGGGGTATTTGGGAGCCAATAGGTGGATGGAGGGAAATTTTGTACCATTTCCAATAGTTCAAGGGTATTTTAGGCCCTTTTCCATAGAAAAAATAACATAAATTTCAGACAAACCCATTCGTTATTCTTTAAGACTTTTGAGAAACCCTTCAATGGAGTTTCAAATTATGCAAAATATTATATCCATAACAAATTAGAGACAATGGGTACTTAGATATAATGGAGTAGACAGAGGAAACTTAAAAATTGTTCACCTTTATATGAAAAAGCTTGTGGTCGAAGAAGATTACTGTTGAGAATAAGATCACTGGAGATGAACTAAAGAAGACTGGTCAGATTGAAAAAAGAAGAAGAACACTACCACACTCTGAAGAAGAAGACCGAAGCTTGTCGAAGAATACTGCTGCCATTAGCCGGAGCTCATCGTTACTACTTAAACTTTCCAGAAACCCTTCTGGAAGAAGACTAGAAATTTTAGCCCTAATGAAATTAATGGCGCTTTAGCTAAAGTAGTGGAGGGAAATATATATTTTTGGGAATAAAATTCGCAGTTTGGCTGAAAATAATTTTTTTCACTAAAATAACCGTTGCTGCAGAGTCCTTAAGTGCGACGATTGTAAAATATGTAGCCTTAGACACTTTGTAGCGACGGTTGTAAGAATGATGCTAGGGTTAGTTTTAATTATTGTTCTATTAGATCCCATGATATAATGCAACAGTCATAACTGTTGCAATAGATGACATGTTACGACAATTGTATAAGTGTTGCCAAATATTCGTGGCAATAGGTCAAATTTCTAGTAGTGGATGAAAAGACGTGCTAAGCTTAACCTAAGTGCCAAGACCTTTTTGGAATGATTTCCAAAAGTTAGAGGTGAATTGGGTACCACGATCAGAACTAATAGATAAAGGAACTCCATGCAACTTCACCATTTCACTTATATACAATTTAGCATAGTCTTCAGCCAAAAAGGAAACCTTGACGGGAAGAAAGTGAGCTGATTTTGTCATCTGATCTATAATGATCCAAATAGAATCATGTTGCCTCTGGGTGCGAGGCAAATAGACAATAAATTCTGTGTTTATATCTTCCCACTTCCAAGTGGGAATACCTATATCTTGGGATAAGCCTCCTGGCCTTTGATGCTCAACCTTCACTTGTTGACAATTAGGGCACTTTGCCACAAATCCCGCAATATCTTTCTTCATCCCATTCCACCAATAGACTTTCCGTAGATCACGGTACATCTTGGTGGCTCCCGGGTGAATAGAATACTAAGTACTATGGGATTCCTCTAAAATTTGTTCCCTCAAATCATCAACATTCGGAACACATAACCGACCTTGATACCTAAGCACCCCATCTCCCCTTTGGGAGAAAGCCTCAACAAACCTTTTAAGCACCGCTTCCTTTAATTCAACTAAAATATAGGATCAAGACCTTGTTAAGACTTCACATCCATCACAAAGGACGATTCGGAACCACACCCTTCGTGGAATTCACTAGTTGAACACCTAGTCGGTCTACATGAGCCACACTACCCATTGATGATCTACTAAGAGCATCCGCTACCACATTAGCTTTACCGGGGTGATAAAGGACACTCATGTCATAATCCTTCAATAGTTCTAGACACCTTATTTGGAGAAGATTCAAGTCCTTTTGACTAAACACATATGGTAGACTCTTATGATCGGTGAAAACATCAACATGGACCCATACAAATAATGCCTCCATATCTTTATGACAAAAACAAATGCCGCTAACTCAAGGTCATGGGTGGGATAATTCTTCTCATGAATCTTAAGTTGCCTTGAAGCATAGGCAATCACCTTACCATTTTGCATAAGGACACATCCCAACCCAACTACAGAGGCATCACAATACACCACAAAACCATCCGTACCTTCTGGTATGGTTAACACCGGAGAGGAAGTAAGTCCATCTTTCAAATCTTGGAAACTTTTCTCACAAGCTTCCGACCACACAAACTTAGCCTTATTTTGAGTCAAGGCCGTCAAAGGAGAAGCAATGGAAGAAAATCCCTCCACAAACCTTCTATAGTAACCAGCCAAACCCATAAAGCTTCTAATATCGAAAGGAGTTAGAGGTCTAGGCCAACTCTTGACCACATCCATTTTCTTAGGATCTACCTCAATACCCTTGCTTGACACAATATGACCAAGAAAATCTATGTACCTTAGCCAAAATTCAGATTTGCTAAACTTTGCAAAAAGTTGTTGGTCCTTAAGAACTTGCAACACAATTCTCAAATGGTCCATGTGTTCATTATCATTCCTCGAATAGATCAAAATATCATCAATAAACACAATTACGAACATTTCAAGGTATTGTCTAAACACCCTATTCATCAAATCCATAAATGTCGCCAGAGCATTAGTCAACCCAAATGACATAATCAAAAACTCATAAAGACCATACCGAGTTCGAAAATATGTCTTTGGAATATCAACCCCCTCACCCTCAATTAGTGATAACCCGAACGAAGATCAATCTTAGAGAAATAGCTAGCCCCTTGAAGTTGTTAAAACAAATCATCAATTCTTGGAAGATGATACTAGTTCTTAATGGTCACTTTATTCAATTGACGATAATCAATGCACATTCGAAGAGACCCATATTTGTTTCTAACAAACAACACGGGAGCACCCCATGGAGAGATACTTAGTCAGATGAAGCCCTTATCCAACAAGTCCTTCAATTGATCTTTTAACTCCTTAAGTTCCACCGGAGCCATTCTATAAGGAGGAATAGAGATATGTTGCATATCTAGGAGAAGGTCAATATCGAAGTCTATTTCTCGCTCAGGAGGAATACCAGTCAAATCATCGGGGAAAACTTCTGAAAACTCACTAACTACGGGGACCGACTCAAGAGTAGGGGTTTCAGAATCTACATCCCTCACCCTTACTAGATGATAAAACACCCTTTCAAAATCATCTTTGTAGCTTTTAGAAAAGACACAAATTGATCTTTAGGAATTGAATTTCCCCCCTTCCACTCAAGGATAGGCTCATTTGGAAACTGAAATATGACCACTCGAGTTATACAATCAATAGAGGCATAACATGCATGCAACAAATCCATACCAAGAATCACATCAAAGTCTAACATGTCAAGCTCTACCAAGTCAACAAGATTAACTCTGTGGGATAAGGAAATGAGACATCTTCTATAAACCCTCTTAGCCACCATATAATCACCAACAGGAGTAGAGACAGAAAAAGGTTCTAATAACACTTTCGGAGGAACATCAAACCTCATCGCCACATAGGGATTCACAAAAGATAAAGTAGCACCGAGATCAAGCAAGGAATATACATCATGTTGAAATTTTTTTAACATACTGTTCACTACATCCGGGGAACTCTCTTGGTCACCTCAATATTGGAGAGCATAAAAGGGATTTTTCTCTGGAGCATTGGAATTCGAACCGGTAGGAGGAGCTTGCTTGCCTTACCTTCCTTTTGCCACAAGCATGGGGCAATCTATCATTTTGTGACCACTCTTCCCGCAACTAAAGCATTTATCACTGCCATCTAGGCACTCACAATCATGTTTCTTTCCACATTTAGCACATGTAGACCTAGCCAAAGAAGAGCCACCTCCATTATCTCCTTGAGGTTTAGGGTTAGACACCCAATCCTTGTTAAACTTAGGTGGAACATTAGTGGAACCTTGACCGGAATACCCTTGACGAAACTTAGGATGACCAGGTCTATCGGATCTAGCATGTGAGAAATTACCATCATCGGTCTTAGCCCTCTTTACCTCTCTAGACTTTTTCTTGAGTTTAGATTCCTCAATTTGTTGGCCGTACACACACCATAAGACATGAGATATTCATATCATGAAGGAGTATTTCCATACAAAATTCTTTTTCTACCACGCCCATAAAAAACCTACTCATCTTAGACCTCAAATCCGCCACCATAATTGGAGCATACTTGGACAATCGAGTGAACTTTAGGGCATACTCCTTCACACTCATACTTTCTTGATGAAGGATAATGAACTCTTGCACCTTAGCATCCCTCAAATCTAGGGGAAAAACCTTTCAAGAAACACCAATTTAAACACTTCCCACTCTACGGGACCCGCTCCTACTAGTCTCTCTCCCTTCCATTGATCATACAACACTTGAGCAACATCTTTCAATTGGTAAGCGGCTAACTCCGCCTTCTCCTCTGGGGTTACCCTCATAATAGAAAATACCTTATAGGCCTCGTCAATAAACCTTTGAGGATCCTCTTCCACTTTGGAGCCATAAAATTTTGGAGGGTTCATCCTTGTAAAATCCCTCACTCTTGAAGCCATCAAATTTACTTTAAGATTCATAGGAGCTAAAACCTCTCTATTGGCTTGAGTCGGCACAGCTTGAGCCAATATTTGAAAAACTGACCTAACCTCCGCATTTATCGCATTCCTAACTGAAGGATCTATCAGAGCTTGAGGAGCATGAGGATGAGCTCCTTGTTGCACATTCTCCCTTGCATTCCTTCTAGTATAATCCCTTTGAGAAGACATATCCTGAAGAGCATAAGGTAAGGAATATAAGAGAGACTTTATAGAGTTTGACTCTATGGCACGACTTAAGAGTAATGATAGAAGTGGAGTTTCCTAATCATCTTGTAGCCTAATGAGTCCTAGATTTGGACTTATTTAGGGCTTTATTTAGATAGATTTACTATCCTCAAATGCTAAATTTGTGCCATAAATTGATGATAAATTATTGATTTTCAGGTATATGCATTGAGGAACAAATCAAGGACACTAATATGTAAAAAGGAACAAAAAAATTGAAGAATTGAGGAAAGGCAAGACTGGTGATCGCCAAGAGCATTTGGTGAATCACCGAATGGCTAATCCCTGTAACGACCCTAAAAATGAACTAGTGAAACTCGAGCCTAACGGGTGTGCATTTGTGTTTGTCATGAGGTTTGATGTTGTTGTGTGTTGTCCCGAGCCATGGTTGAGGTGTTTAGGGGTTAGACGTTAAGGTACGACTCCCCTTGGACCACCCAAAGGGTCCTTGAGGAGGACCCTAAGTCTAACCCCAAGGCTGCCCCAAATGACCAAAGTTGGCAAAAATTAGGTGACCTCCGGAAGGGGTCCACGCCCCGTAGGTCCATCCACGCCCCGTGGATGGCCTCTGTAGGTCAGGCCCCTCCAAACCATGCCATAGCCCCAGAACACAGACCAACAACACGGTCTGTGAATGGACTCACGGTCCGTGAGTCTAGGGCGTGAATGGCCACTGTGTTGCTGTCAAGTGACACAACCAACTTAGGGGTGAGTTGGTAAATTCACCACAAGTCCCAATTAATGTATGGAAGGTTATTTTAAGTGTTTTTAGGTATTTTTAGAGTACTAAAACATTGAAACCCTCATTTAGACTTCATCTCTCAAAATCAAAACCCTTCCCTCCTAAAAAGTTATCTCTAGAAACTCCATTGGAGATAAAGGTCAAGTTCAAGCTAGGGTTGGGATTTCAAGGTGTTTCTTATTCAATTTCGTGAGATTATTCAAGTATAAGGTATGGTGATCCTTCATCTAGGGTTAGCTTTCACCCTAGAGTGAATTTCAAAGAAATTTCAAAGTGATTTTAAGTTCATGAAAAACCCTAAGTTTCACTCAATCTCATGGGTTCTTGCATCAAATATTTTCAAATGATAAACTACAATTATATTGATGTGTAATTGATGATTTAAGATGATTTTACTCTATGAACCCATGATTTTTCTCAATTCTGAAATTGTGACTTATAAAGTGGGTTTGATTATTGTGAATGAATTATGGTGGATTTATGCTTAGATTGATTTGGATTATTGAATTGTATCATCATCTATGTCTAATTATGGTGAATTGTTAGTTAATTGAAGAATAGTGATCATTGCCTTGAAAGGGCAAGTTTGACCTAATTACTTGTTAAAGTAGAATTGTGCTTGAATTGTTGATCCACTTGAAAGGTGGAGGAGTTTACTTACTATGTAAATTGTGATCATGGCCTTGAAGTCATAGTTGGGTGAATTAAAGTGTTATCATTATATTGTATAATGTGAATGTTTTTCATGTGACTTCAATGATGGAATGATGATCTTGTATATAATGTAATTGTATTGTTGATTGATAGTATATTCTCTTTTAACACTCATGAATGAAGATGGTGGAATGCGAAGTGTTTTATAATGATGAATGTGATATATTGAATTGGTAGGCTAATGCATCCTTTTCTTGTAATGATGAATGTGATCATGAATGAAGTATCTTGACTTGGTAGGCTAAGGCAACCTTTTCTAATAATGTTGCATGTAATCTCTTGACTTGGTAGGCTTAGGCATCCTCCTCTTGAATAATGAATGTATCTTGTCTTAATGTCTTTGATTGGTAGACCTAGATTGGTAGCCTTTCTCTCAAATGAATAAATGAATGATTGAATGTCTAGAATTGGTAGACCTAGTGTTGGTAACCTTTCTGTAGATGTCTATTGAAGTATTCTAGGCTAAACCTTGAATTGGTAGACTTAATGTTAGTGGCCTTTCCTTGTGTGTGTGTTAAACCTTGAAGCAGTAGACCTAATGTTGGTGGCCTCCTTCTTGTGTGAGATGATGAACCTAAAAATGGTAGACCTAATGGTTGTGGCTATTTCTAGAAAGATCAATGAGCTATCCTTAATATACCTTGAATCGGTAGACCTAATGGTGGTGACCTTTCATGTGTATGTGCTTGTGTCGTTAGGCCTAATGTTGGTGGCCCTCTCAAGTACAATGTTGTAATGTGATTGACATATTCTATGGGAAAGTTGGCTAAGCACCGAGTGGATATGGTAAGATGGAAACTCTCCCAATGTTAGGCTAGGGTTCCAAGGAACATCTTCATATCCCATAACTATGTGCCCACATAGGATATTAGCCAGTGGATTCAATGCATATCCAAGCTAATATTACCGATCTTTCTTAGGCAAGGAGACCACCTCTTTTCGGTTTAGGGGTAGAAAATCGGATTCCATGTCTAGCTTGAGAGGTCTATGTCGGTTAAATGCTTATTCCCATCATGTGAGATGTGCATTATGGTTTCTTGAGGAGTTCTACAAAGTGTGGATAGTAGCATGGGATGCTATCCATGCATTGCACGAGTAGGCTTTGAGAGGGTCATAGTGAGTTCTCTAAGTCTTAATGACTATTTTTTGAATGTCCTCCTAGGAAGAAGTTAAGGAGAATGTTGATCTAATGTCTAATGAATGAAAGTCCTCTAAATGATGTTATTGAGTAGTGTTGATTCTTATATGCTTAAATGTAAAGATGCATGCTATTCTTGGATTGTATTATGAGTTACTTCCTTGTCATGTCTATTGTATATGAATGTGCCTTGTGTATGGTGACTTCAACGGAGTACTTAGTGTGATTAGTAGTATGGGACGCTACTTGCACATTGCACAAGTATGACTTAGAGTTGTTTTAGATGATGGTCTTAATGTGATGATGTGATTCGTGTAAGGTTTATGTGTCTTATATTCTCCATTGTGTAAAGGTGAGAAGGATGAATGGTAAGTTTACTTTTGGTGACCTTAAGGTGGTACCTTAGTGTGGGTGGTGGTATGGGACGCTATCCACACATTGCACAAGGTATAGTTTGAGGGTTACTTGAGGTGAAGGCTCAAGGTGAAGGTAAAGGGTTATATATGTGATTTTGACTAAATGTGAATTATGTGACTTTGTATGTTGGTTGTGACTTATATTATGCCTCTTGTATCAATGTTGATGAAGTTTTTAGAAAATGGCATAAAAGCATGGCTCTCAAATCAAATGTCATTTTTAAGAATGTTTTAGCATGGTCAGCATACGTAGTATATCTAATGTGCTAACCTTATTCTTTTCCCTTTTTACCAAAGTGTAGGGCTTGGAGATATTGGTGTTCTATGCTTGAGGGATAGGTTTATAAGATGCTTGAAGATGAAGACTTGGTGAGTCCTCATAGTTTGGAGGACAAAATCCATCATGTTCCTTTTATGTCTTTAGTTTGTGTTAAATCTTTTGGATGGGCTAAGTCCCAATGTTGTATTCAATGTATTAGATGGTTTGAGACATAGTGTTCAATGTCTACAAAGTCTTCTGCTTGCTTTTTAATGAAAGATGTTTTCGATTGTAAAGGAAAGTTTTTAATCTTTCTCTATTTTCCTAAGTTTTTATGTTCAAGAATATTATCAGGCTTGTATTAGACCCTTTCGGGGTCGAGTACGCCGTGTTAGACTAAGGGGTGCGCTCGGGTAATGACAAATATGGTATCAGAGCACAAGATTTTGTAATTGTCTTTGGTTGTATCAAACTACATCTAGTAGAGTCTTGTTCATAATGTGAAGCACCCCACATTATGAATAGGAGGCTATTGAGTGTTAAGAAAGTTTCACTTCTTCATTCTTTAAGTCATGCCATAGAGTTTAACTCTATATTGTCTTTTCCTTATTCCTTATGTGATGGTCTTTAATGATTGACCCTAGAAAGGAGTATGTTAGAAGGTGTGAGGGAGTAAGGTTGGTTGTGATGCCAATTATGGCTATATGACTTGATAGATGTGAGATGATATACTGTGATGTTGACTTTAGTGTGAATGGGTTGCCTTATGGTTATGTGTGATGTTGGTAGAAGGTTATGATGAGTTTTGAGGTATGTTGAAAGAGTTGATGAAATGTGGTGCTTTAGAAATGCCTAGGTGTGATGAGTATGAAGGTTTAGTGATGTGTTGCTCTGACCTTAGAATGGAGAGAAGTGACGTTAGAAGAGTTGGTATAGGCCTACTCCCAAGTGGGGGATAATGTGCCTAGATGGTAAGGTCTTTGAGTGTCCTTGATGTTCATGAGTTAGGCTTGATTGAGGTTCCCACCTTAAGAGGGGTAGTGAGTTGAGGAGTTTAGACCAGGTGTGGTAGACTCATATGAGACCTTGAGTGATGTGGTAAGGTTGATTGTGAGCAAGAGTTGCTTAATGAGAACCTTCCTAGTTTAAAAGCTCCGATATGTTGATGGTTTCTTGTAAGTTGTGGATGTCTTGATTAAGGTTCCCTTGTGGTGTTCATGTTGACCTTAGTTGGATTTACTCCTAAGTGGGGGGGGGGGATAGTATTTTGAGTAATAAGGTTGTTGAGAGTTCTGATATCGTTAGCTCTTCCTTTATGTGCCTATTCAAGCCTAAGACAAAGAGTTCCTTTTTGGCGTGTTTCATGTTTTTTGGAGTCGTTTGTGAGATTGTGTTTCCATGTTCTCCTTATATCATGCATGTTCTAGTTGGATTCTTGTTTGACTGAGAAAATGAGTTTCCATGATTTATTGTTCCTCATGTTGATGTGCATTTAGTTTGATTTGCTTATATGCTTCATGAGGTTAAAATGTTGAACATGCCTAAATGTGCTTTATCGAAAAGATGCATAATGTGCTTTTATGAGAAAATTGCTCAAATGTGCTTAATGATGTTGTAATGAGCATGAGGTGATTTGGAAAAGGAAGTTCCTCCAATGCAATGAGAAATGTGAAGTTTTGATGCATAATTAGTTTGTATATGTAGTTCCTACTTTCTTGTTGTGTTTTGAGCTTGTTGATGTGGAGTTGATGTTTCCTCCTATGTTTATGCATTTATATTGATGTTGCATGCATGAGTATGGGCTGCTAGTCTTGAGTCGTTACCATTTAATGTGTTTAAAGTGTCATTCGAGGACAAATGTTTTTAAGTGAGGGATAATGTAACGATCCTAAAAATGAACTATTGAAACTCGAGCCTAAAGTGCGTGCGTTTGTGTTTGTCATGAGGTTTGATGTTGTTGTGTGTTGTCCTGAGCCATGGTTGAGGTGTTTAGAGGTTAGACATCAAGGTACAACTCCCGTTGGACCACCCTAGGGGTCCTTGAGGAGGACCCTAAGTCTAACCCCAAGGCTGCCCCAAATGACCAAAGTTGGCAAAAATTGGGTGACCTACGGAAGGGGTCCACGTTCCGTAGGTCCATCAACGCCCCGTGGATGGCCTCCGTAGGTCAGGACCCTCCAAGCCATGCCACAGCCCCAGACCACGGACCAACAGCACGGTCCGTGAATGGACTCACGGTCCGTGAGTCTAGTGCGTGAATGGGCACTGTGTTGCTGTCAAGTGACACAACCAACTTAGGGGTGAGTTGGTAAATTCACCACAAGTCCCAATTAATGTGTGGAAGGTTATTTTAAGTGTTTTTAGGACATCGTTGAGGTTGCTGATGTCATCTTGGTGGCCCACTTGGCTGCCATTACTGCCGTTAACACTCATGCTTTCTGAAATGCGTACACAATCAACAAAACAAGACTAAAAGTTAAGTTAGTAAAACTACACTAGGAAGAACAACATTCAACTTAACTAAAAATTCTCAACTATCACCACTCCCCGGCAGCGGCGCCATTTTGATGCTTATCGTGACCAACGACACAAACCTACGGTATGAGTGTCTACGATCGTCGATAATATAGTAACCCAACTAAATGTTGGGGTCGTGTCCCAAGGGAGTTGTTTTGAGAATTGATAGAAAAATAAAATTTAGTTCTAACTAGTCGTAGCTAAAGACATTAATGAGTAAAAGCATAGTAAATTAAAGGGGTGATACAAAAGTATCAAATATCGATTTGGGGGTTTGTCACATATAGTAATAACAACAAAAATAACAAGAAAATCAAGTATGGGTAAGAATTATTGGGGTATGACCGCAATACAAGTTGAGATAAAAAGTTGGGTACATGCCTTTAAAAGGAAATTTGTAACATAATGGTGACTAGGCTAAGCTTTGTCTTGGTTTCGCGACCTCCCTCTCGGGCAAGCTGAAAACACATGGGTGGCTTTGTATTGGCAACTACAAACCCTTTAGGTTAAACCACAACCACAACCACTAGGTGAAATCACCACCAAACTATATCTAACCTATCAGCAAGCAAGACCCAACAATAATATCAATTCATATTTTGCTAAATCACACCCCAAGAATGGGGGTTTTTAGTCACACATCAAAATATAACAAAATACACCTAAAATGATAGTGAAATCAAATGGGTATAAGTAATTAAACCTTGATTTAAGCAAAGGAAGAAGAATAGAGAATACCCACTTCCAACTTGGGGAAGATGAAACCCTTCTTTCTTCAAGTCTCCCATAAAACCCTCTCCAAACTTGACTAGAAATGCTGGGACATGTCCCAGCTAGATCTAGAAAATACTGAAACTAAAGCTAAAAGTAAAGGAAAGGTAATCATGTCAATCATCCTCGAAGAATGAGGACTCAACACTGATGTTGCTGAATTGAAGATCAGGAACCGATCTATACGTGATCTGGAAGCTGGGAACTTGAACCTAAATCACGAGAAGATGTAGCGTAGAGTATGCGTCAGTACATGAAAGGTACTGATCATGCATGATAGAATAAATCTAAACAATAAACATAAATGAACCAAATCATATATTTGAGCAATGATAAGAGATAAGCATGATACTAAACTGAGGACACTAAACATGAAATAACTGAATGCAATGACCAAGCTTATAACATGCTGAGACTGAAATCTGAGTATAATTGATATCATGGTCAATGCAGTAGAATCTAACTATATAGCTAGGGTTCTGAATTTATTAAAGAATCTATACTAAACGATACTTAACTCATGACAATCTTATTTGGATCATTCTAACAGCTAAACCCCAACAATGTCTAACATTCAAGAAACCCTAGGTCTATATAATATTAAGAGAATCAAGATTCTGACTGAAATCTAGGAACCTTATGAGTGAAAGGAACCCACTAGTGAAATCCCACATACCTGGTGAAAAATTCCACGGAGAAATCTTTCGATTTCGGGGCTGAAACTGATGAAAATCTGTTGCGTTCTTGGACTAGTGATTGGTCGACTCTTTCTCCTTCTTTTCGATAAACTTGATGATTTTTTGGATAATGAGTTGACTAAGGTAAAATCTAATTAAGTTACTAGGAAAAAACTGACCAAACCTACGTAGTTTAGGCCTTAAAAAATGTAGTTTAGGGGTCTAACGCATAGGGAAAAGACCAAACGACCCCTGATTTGAAAGTTATCGGGGCAATCCATAGACATGATCGATGGACCGTGGATGGATCGACGGTCCATTTTGGTCGGCCTTCGAATGGTGTCTGGGAGGCTGTTGAGGGGGATCTAATCGATGAACCCGGACCACGGTCCGTGGCCTGGCCTACGTCCGTACGTCCAGCCGTGCGTCGACACTTAGAATTATTTTCTGTGGGGTTCTGGGGAAGGGTCGCAGGTGGCCATCCACAGACCACCAGGACGGGCCGTGGGTCACCCTACGGTCCATGGCTGGCAACCGTGGCTTGCACCTGCAACTTCTAGAAATTTGCAGTTTGGTCTATTTTCGGATATGGGGTGTTACAAACACGACAATCCACATAACCAAATCTCATTATTTATGAGATACAGAGTTCAAATTTGACCAAAAGTAGAAGCCGTTTCAAAATTTAATGTGTTTATATCTGTATTATTAACATTATATTTAAATATTATTAAATTTATGGGTTCAAATTTTTTGAGATTTTAATAGTTGTTGTATGGGGTATTAAATTAGTGAATAAAAATGTATCAAGTTTATAAATGAATTAGTCAATAATGATTTGGATGTAACTTGGTATAATAAAATCTAATTCAAGATGTACTAAATAATGAGTCATAGCCCGACTTCCTTAAATACCCAGACTTCCACTGCACTATTAACAAAGGAGAAGAAAACACTCCCCCTAAGAACTAGTTCACAAATCCATTTTTGCATGATGAATCAGAAATATCCATTCCCTCTCTATCTATTAAACACCCAATTTGTAGGGGCAACTACCATTTAGGCATCTACCCTTTGATCCCCACCACAACTTTGACATCCTAGTTGGTAATGAGTCTTCTAGAATACTCCTTGATCTTCAATGTACTCGTGGAAAGTCAAGAAGTAATGATTGTAGTTAAAAACCCAACATTCATGGCCCATGTAGTCTCAAAGGGTATGAGAATTACAATGGAAACTTACAACAGTCACTTATTGATGTCTTGCATGCTCTACCCACCACTGAACTACCCGTTTCTTATCATGTCAATCTTCCATATCCCAATATGAATAAAACAAGTCCTTTGCAATACAAAATCTATACAAGTATTTTGGGATAAACGTGCAATACACGTTCCCAGAACTAGTTTTAGTAAAATTCATTAAAAATGGAAGTATAATAGTATAAAGTATAAATTGTTGTAAAATGGATGTCCACATAAATATATTTTGTGGTAACATATATGTACACACTATCAATTTATGTAAGATTGATATACACACAACATACAATGTGTTGTAATCTAACTATCTATATATTATACTTGGTGGCCAATAATTTACATGGAAAATAGATATCCATGTATTATACTTGGTTCCCAAGTGTATACGTATATATATCTTCTTGTTACAAAGTAAGAAATAAGGCAAGAGTAAGTGAAAAGAAAAACATTCATTAATAGATAAAAACTACTACTCTTACTTTGTGTGTCTCTCTTTCTCTTTTTGTTCTTGTCATTTTATTATACTACACATGCATTATTTTATAACAACTTATCAGTATGAGTCTCTTCATCTACGAGCATCTCTGGTAGTGCAGTAGCTCAAACATAAATAGTATAGAGTATATTCTATTTTGCTATATAAGTCTTCTTATACTTGATAGTCTAAATTTGATGTGACCAATGTAATTATCATTAATATAATCATGGATTTTTTAGCTATATATTGGAAGGATAATTTGTGCATACTTGATTGATAACTTTGTTGGAAAAATTGAGCTCACTGAAATCGTTAGAAGACTAAAAGTGCATAACATGAATTTTTAATTTGGTTGATACTTTCTTGTGGCTATCACCTAGTTATACATAGATGCCTTTAAATGATATATATTTAATTTAAGGAATGCATATCAAAATAAAAAAAGAAAAGGTATTAAAATTTCTTATGTTGACCTACATTAACTTTTATCATAATCATTTATTATTTTCACACTTGTTTATCTTTCTCTAGATAATCATTTACTTCTTGAATTATTATAATATGTTATATGTACTAACATAACTTGTTTTATAGTTACTTTAAAAAGGAAAGTAATTAAACTAAATATTTGAGAAGTATTTTATTTTCTTTTGAAATCATCAAAAGCATTTTTTCTGTCATCAAGGATTCTTGAAGAGGCAATGATAGGTCCATTAGGTTGAAAATTAACAAATTTGTCAATGGTAAGCCAATGATATATTTTATTTATGCTAAGCTTCCTTCATAATAATAATTATATTAATTCTGATTTGTATGTATCTACAAAAAGAGTACGGTAATTTCAGAAATTCATAAAATAAATACTAACATATAACCTACATGCCATTGAAATAATTTGACATGAAAACTTTATTAGGTCCATTTATCAAGTGTTTATTTAATTTTTAGATTTGGAGGTATCATTTTATTTATTTTGATAATTAGTTTTTACCTCTAGTTACTTTATCTTCGAATTACAATTGAAGAAAGAAATTTTCTTAACTAGCGAAAAATGAAGTTAATGTTGAGAATTAATTTGTTGGTCTTTAAATAACTGAATTCTTCATAGAACTTTTAAGTTGAAAAATGGTATTCAGAGCCACCTATGAAAGACTAATTTTTTTTTTTGCAACAGTAATAAATTATAAACGATCTTTTGAAGTGTTATTATGACTAAATTATTTGTTCTATTAATAACAAGTGAAGATATTTTAAAGGATCAAGGGTAAGCTATGTGTTGCCTACAGGGCTATGTTGATGCAAAAGAGGGCTATGTGCAGCCCACAAAGCTATGATGTTGCCTAAGAGGGATATGTGCTGCCTATGGGGATATATCATTGCAAAAAAGGGCTACGTGATTTCTTACAAAGACAAGGGAATACCTATAGGGGTAAGTAGATTGATTTGGCACCTTTTGGGCTTATGGGGGCGTAGGTAGGTGGTATGTTGTTTGTACTTGCTGAGGTTATGGGGGAGTGGTTAGGTTGTTGTTTGATCATTTTTGTATTTTTAGATTTAGTAGAGGGTTAGCATGCTTATCTAAATTTTTATTTCCTTACCTAATTGCTTTGAGTATACTATGATACTAGCTCATTTAGTCTATAGCCTTTCATAGTCTGTACATCATTTTGTACTGACGCCCAATTATATGAGGGTGTTGTATTCATGCATGCAGGTCCCAACAGACGACATAGTAGACCTCCTCAGCAGCAGGATTGAATTCTATCCAGTTGGCTAGCCCCTTTCGTGCGGAGCCGCCAGAGTTGGGAGGTTTGTTAGTTCTTGTTGTATATATTTTTATGGGTAGGTTGGGGCCTTGTCACGCCAATCTTTACTACTATTAGAGGCTTGCAGACTAGTGTGTGGGGTGTACAACTAGGTTATGGACAAGCTGGCCTAGTTTTGTTGGTTTGCTGAAGCTTGTGAGCTGTTTGATGTATTGTCTAGATATATACCTGCTTCCAGTTTTTGTATAGAGATCATGGTGGCCTCGACGGCTCAATCAGGATTTCTGTGCTAGTTTGCTATTTCTTTAAATGAACTTGTTGGAGTAGCTATTTCTTTTATATATCTGTTGACAGGGGCCTTGCCGGCCAAGGGCTTAGTTTTAAGTTGAGATATACTTGTTTGTTTTCTTGATTGTGTGTGCCTTCCATACGCTAGTAGAAAATGGTTCAACAGGGTCAGCTCAGGCCTGAGTTTTGGCATTAGGAGCCAGTTGCGCTACTTGAGTTTGGGGCGTGACATCACCACAATAAAAATAACCCAGAGATGATCTGCTCCTAGAAGAACGGCCACCATGGATAGAAGCACAAGATAGGACCTATTGTTTTGATTGGAGCCAACCTCGCTCTAGCTATACCGATCACCCTCTAAAGACTGCAATGAGGCCTGAATACACCGACTAGGCAGACCATGCTGAAAGGGCAGCCGAGTCTTATCATAAGTATTCTTGGATCTAGAATGGGACATGTTGTAGCTACCCTTATATCTAGATCTCTTTATTATGCCCCCTTGGGCCTTACGATGGAGCCGCTCAAAAGTGTTGGCGTGGTCAACAACATGCAGAAAACATTACCCACAAAGATCATTGACTGAATCTTAATGTGCAACTGAAGTATCAACCCATGAAAAAATACAAAACTCTCTCATCTTAAGTGGGTAGAATCATAGTAGCTTGATGGTAGACCTCGTGAAACCTTTCCTCGTACACAAACATGGTCATAGAACTTTTCTCCAACCTGGAAAACTGATCTCTGAGATGATATTTGATGATGTGAGGGATGAACCTTCTAAAAAGGCATCAGAAAACTCAGTCCAAGTGACTGAAGAGACCCAACTGGCCTGGTCTTGATGAATGTATTCAAACACTGTCTTGCTGGCCCATCCCGCTAATACGCAATGCAGTCTGCTCCTCTCGACTCCACTAGAGCAAAAGTATGAAGCCACTCCCGGGAAGTAGTTTGAAACTTGTTGACTTCCTCACCCATATCCCCAGAAAACCTTAGAGGTGAAAGCCTGAATAACACTCCAAACATGTTTTACTCCTCTAACAGCATAGCTCCAGCTTCAATCACGAGCTTGGAACCCCCAGGTGGTACCTGGGCCCAAGGTGCCTCTACTGCAGGCTAATCATGATGAACTAGTGTTGGTGAAGGTACTAAAGCTACAGGTGGGTCTTGCTGCATGCCCCCTAGCACAGTTAGAAGCTGAGCATTAGTTTCCTACAAATCTGAGCCATAGTCGGTCCGAGTGTTGGCTAAGCTGGTTCCGGCACCACAGTCTTCTCTGGGACATAGGCTGTTGGAGGGTCCACTACGGGCATTGGAGCCCTCTCTCTACCTAGGGATGGTGATGCACTCTTTCAAGGCAAATGAGGTCTACCCTACCCCAAGCCCCTGCATAGCGCGTATGAGCCATCCTATAAAAAGAGTGAAGCAAGTGAGATATAAAAAAACCAATAACACACATGTTGCACAAAAACAATACAAAATAGGAGAATTCCTAAAGACACATTGTAAACTCAGAAAGATAGGAAATGAATTCTGATCCGTAGGAATCTATTAGGTATTAGCTCTATATAATTGAGACAGGTTAACCTGGGACTCTGATACCATCTTGTCATGACACGAATTCCTGAGTCATAATGGAACCTACTATAAACAACCAGTAAGTAAGCCAACCCATACCAGAATGAAAAGTAATGAATGTAATGGTATAACAAAACAGAAATAACACCAACAATAAGAAAGACATAGAAGCGAAACAAACCACAAACTATATACAATAGAAACCCTCCCAGAACCTGGAAGTCACGAGTATTGAGTTGTCTAATATGAACAAATACCTGTCCCAAAAGTGGACCACAACAAGCCTTTTTAAACGCAAAAGAATAGGTAACACATAAACTGAAGGAAATAGATAGATCTAGGACACCAAGTGCTCACCCTCGTCTTTGATACCTGAAGCTGCAAAAGATGTCATGAATGACAACCATTTGTAGTTGATACTACAACATGCATCGTGAAAAGATGCAGATTGTAAATGAATATCAAAATAAAGGTACTAAATAGGCATCATAGGCCGACTGACCAAGAAAGGTAAAAACACTCTAAAATACTAGAAGCTAGACACACAGAGGTCAAAATGTGTATGAAAAGAAGCATATGAGCATACCGAAAGGAAATCTAAGTACAACTAAACTAAATGTAATTGTAACCCCACAAGCCTACAAGTTACACTCATGCACAAGTTTAAATAAAACTCAAAATTTCAAGAATTGACTCAGGAGGTCGTAAATTATGCCCCGAACATGTTTTCCAAAATTGAACAAAAATTAAGGTCTGGAACAGCAAACACCAACACATGCAACAAGAAGCCATAATTAAACTAAAAAAAAGCTTGGGGAAGCTACTTCGATCTCAAATTCACCTCAAATGGAGGTTCACCATCACAGTCTGATCACTCCACCACAAAGCCTCGACAATTACGGATGTGTGAGAATTTGAATAACTCAATTCTGACTTAAAACGACCAAGGAATCACCAATTCAAATTAATAACTAAGGTTGCCTTTGTGTCCATGTCTTATTTCAAGACCGGACGCAACTCCTCTTCGCAAATGCGAGCCTCACGAACGCGGCCAAAGGTGAACCAGATCCTTGTAAACGCGGCAGCGGCTCCACGAATGTGGCCTTCTACAATCGTGGCTAGGGTTCTGTGAATGCAGCCCTTAAGTCACCAGACCTCTATGAGCGTGGTCAAGGTCCCGCTAACGCAAAGGTCAAAAGTGACCTGCACCAGCTGATGCATATCAACTGGTTTGGCAAGTTCAAAAATCATTGGTTGGGTATTCCAATTTTTTTTGGAATCCCATACACACAAACAAGATAATGCAACCCTATAAAATTTGATATTTTGGATTCAATGGTGTAGTAAAAATTCCCATATGAAGTCATCTTGGAAAAAAATTGGGTCCCACCACAATACTCCATTTTAAGTCAAAATCCACAAAGGGGCTCAGAATCAGAACAGAAGCCTCAGGATCCAAAAGAAGGGTCGTTCTATACCAAACTCAATATTTAGGATTTAACCACGGTGAAGAATTCTCATATGAGCTTGTTTACTTAAAATGTTGACTAAAGTCAAACTTAGGCCTTAATTTAAAAGTTAAAATGCCTAATCGCACAAACCCACACGAAAAGCATTGGGAGTCTGCTGACTATGCTAGTAGCCTAAAATTACCCGCTCCAGAGCTGATGGAATCGTGAGAATTGATTCGGAGGTTATTTTCTCAAACTTTGATAAAAGCTAATGTTTAAGGTTCAAAAGCTCCAAAATGCTAAAACTCACATAAAACTAAACGAACGACTAGGTGACCAAACTGGTAGTCACAGCAAGTCATAGATGACTTGAAGTCGCTATAGAAAATCTCTAAATAACGAACAAGAGTCATAAACACATAAATGACCGGGAGGTCATTAAAATACACTTGTTAATTCTATTAAAAATGTTCTTATATTTAATTAAATATTTCTTAGTTTGTTTTTTTTGGGTACATTAAATCATCATTTTTTTTAACATTTACTATCCCAAATTTGGACACCCTTCATAAATTTTCTTGCTACGTCGCTGGATTATACAAGCGGAACATTGTGAAACCTCATTAAAATAATTTTTATTATTTAAATATGAATGATTTGATCCAACTACATATGTTGATGTTAAAAACATAATTAATACAAATTGATTGATATTAACCATCATTGTTGATATATATATATGTATTAAGATCAAACCTCAAAATATTGTTGAATTACTGACGAGGAAGTGACGACAAATCTAGAACTTAATGATCAATGCGAAATTAAAGAAGCTGAAGTCAACAAGATAGATATGAATATCTCCAGTGATAAAAATGTACTATTTCTTGATCCAAACGGGGATGTAATTGATATAGATAAACCCATTAATAATGTTTTATGTTCATAACATCATGAAATAAAAGAATCAAATTGAGAAATTAAGGAGGATGAAGAAGCATTCGAAGAAGACATAGAAACTTACTAGTGCTTGATAAAAAATATACTATTATATCTTCAATGTGTTTTGTATGTAGCAATGTATCAAAATATAATTAATTTCTTAGTTTTTTATTTTCAATTTATTATAATTAAAATCAAAATAAGTAACTCTTGATTTTTAAGTATGTATGTTTTATAATTAAGCATCATCATTTGTTCTGTATTGATCTTAAGCATCCATTTCTATGTGTTTATCAAAGTTAAGTTAAATTTTTTCCTTTTCATATAGTATTTTGCATGATTTTGACAGGAAGAAAATTTACTAAACTTGTTCCTGAGTGGATGGTATATATCAAGAAATGACAACGTATATGTTGATCGCTCTTAATTGAATCTTTAACAAATGTGAAGAATGGTATATATCAAGATATGACAACGTATATGTTGATCGCTCTTAATTGAATCTTTAACAAATGTGAAGAAGAATAAGGACGAAGAAAACAACCTTGAATCTGTGTTTAGGATCGTGTCTTGAAGTCTGTAATAGAATTAATAAAGAGTAATAATAATTTATAGGGTTGGTTAAGATGTGCACAAGAGGCTTATAACAACAATATAGTTTATCTTCTTGAAAAATGATAAGTCAATATTTAGAGTCAATGGTTGAATTGAGGTAATAGAGTTCATGGGTTTTTGGATTAGTTTTTTTAAGTCGCTTATAAGGAAAAAACTAAAAGTCATAAGTTGCGAACCACCAACTTTTTGGTTTTTTTTTTGTTGTGTAGTTTTTAAACCTAAATTAGAATTTTCTTTCAGTTGGTCATGGGTCAAATAGACACAAGGTGGACTTCCTTCAATTTAATAACACATAAAATTGGCATAGCATAACATGTTATAGTTAAAATTGGCAATAAATAGACCACTTATTTTGTCAATTCCTCGTGAGCCAAATAGGGACAAAGTGTGCTTCTAATGGGACAAATATGTCTTGGGTATTGGGTAATCATCTTAAGCTAATGCTTTTAAAGAGAGATTTAGTTTTAGCTCTACCTTAAGTATTTCAGAGTGGCTTTTGAAAGATCGGGGCCCAAGAGGACATCTTGGGTTAAAACAATGATAAATATTGAATGCGTAATGAACTATTAAATTATCACATATTCCAAATAAAATGGTTGTGTATATAAACAACTGCAGAATTGCTAAACTGTCGTTTAAGATAAATAAAATCTATTACATTTAGCAAATATACGCTATGAATGCAATGGAAGTTATATAACAAATGAAAATTTAAGCAAATAACTATAGTTACAAACAAATAAGAGTTAGCCACAAAAGTTAGAAAAAATCCTTTTAGTTAGAACCTAAATGAATCTCTATCAAAGTTGACATTTTGTTATGATCAAATTTGAACTTAATGGAACTTCATAACTTGGCAAATATGTATAAAAACAACAAAAAGTCACCACTTAATTTTAGAGAAATTTAAAACTCATATTTAAAAAAGGTGATTAAGAAACCTTTTGTTTTAAAACCAGAAAAAGGTAAGGGTTCTAGTGAATTTTTAAAAGGTTTTAAACATGTTATAAATTCCATAATGGGGTTACCAACGGATTTCATAACAAATTTATGGCTAACATAGTTTTTAGAAATATTTATATATTACTAATGTTAAAACGAAAAAGGGTCAACTATACCCATGTACTATTAGATATAGTTTAAATATATTTTTAATTATACTTTTGGTCAAAATATATCCATTCTGTTATACTTTGAGTTCAAATATGCCTTTCTCATTATACTTTGACTCAAAATTACTCTTAATTTTAATGGAGGGACAATTTTAAGCTCAAAGTCAAATGATTCATCTCCAATTCTAAATGCATATTTAATGCACCCAGTTTAACCCGACATGACCGATTTTCTATTCTTTTCACGTTTATCTTAAAAGATCCAATTATGATTTTTGATGATTTCATTGGAATATGGAGTTCATTGAAATTATTGCTCTATTTCAGAAACTGGTAACTACAAATCAAATTTGTTAACAAATGTATGAATTTGTGATTGATCTTTTGAGAAAAGGATCTAAATGGTCTTTAATATTTTAACTATGAGTTAGAATAATTCTTGTCTTTTAACATGGACCACTTATAGTCCTTCATTTTTTTAATAATTGGTGCACTTTTGGCATTCTCTCAAACATCTGTCTAATTTTCAACTGTGTTTTTTTGTGCACCAAAATAACATGGGAATTTCACAAAATAGTTGCACACTAGATTCAAACTAAAACGACAGTAGAATTGCACCAAAAAATAGTAGAGAAGTACCAAAATTGCATGAAGAAGCACTAAATTTGCACCAGAAAAACCCCAAAGTAGTATCAGAATTATGCCAAAATAGAAGAACCATATTCGCTGCACTGAAACTGCACCAAAATAGCAGTATAAAAGAACCGATACGACACCAAAATTGTACCAGATCATACCAAAAGAAACTCCAAAATTTCATCAAAACAACACTGAAACAACACTAGAATTGAACCAAAAAACATAACCAGATTCCCACAAAAACTACACCAAAAAATTAATTAAAAAATAATAGCATAACATATTTTAAAGTTGAAGGCTTGGCGACGATGAAAATTGGTTTGCATTCATAGAAACATATGATCTTAATTTTGCCGAAGACTTCCATTGAACGGAGATGAACAAACAACAAAAAGGAAAGGAAAAGATTCTTTAAAAGCAACAAGATGCAACTGAATGATTCTTACTTATCAAATTATGAATCTCTTTATTTTTATTATGTTTGTCTAATGTGAGAATCAAAGTTATGAAATTAGGGATGGAGAAGATCATGTTAGCAATGGTGGAAACACTGATAAGGTAAATAACATGAGGCTTTCTCATATGGGCACAAATGTCATCGTTAATAATCAGACGGATGATTGAAACAATACAAAAAGTGCACAATTTTTTAAACATGAAGGACTATTAGTGCTCCATGTGAAAAGACAAGGATAACTTTGACTCTTAACTCAAAGATGAAGAACAATTTTGATCATTTTTTCTTGATCATTTCTTTATATTGTTATTCGGTACTAGTTGTATATAATTTTAGATTCATTCCCCCTCCCCCTTCAATTCACTTTCATTTTTTAGGAAATACTTTTTTATATAAATCAATCGATTGTGTTCCTAAGATAGGTAGCTGGGCAAATGGCGCGAGGATTTTGGATTTTTTTTTTGATGATATTATAAAAAATTAGATTTGGGTCCGGAGAGATGAAGAACATGAAAAGAAAAAAAATGAGTCCGGTCAAATGGATTGATTTGTAAAAGAATTTAGTATTTAAAATTGGGAATAAACTATTTGGTGTTTATACACATCTTTATTAAAATTAAGGATAAATTTGTATCAAAGTATAATGAGAGAGGTATATTTGAACCCAATGTGTAACAGAAAGAGTATATTTGAACTCAAAGTATAACGAAAGATATATTTAAACTAATTTTAATAGTACAATGGTATATTTGACCTTTTTTCGATCATTAAAAAATTGTTTTGAAAGGATATGAATCTAAGACAGATTAATTTAAACAAGTACTTAAACTTAAACACTTCATCTAATATTTGATCTTGGCGACTATAAATTATATTTTGAACATTTTAATATAGGAATCTCTTTTATCTTGAAGAATATGAAGACGAAATTAGCTTAGAACAAGTTTTCTCTCAGGTTAATCTTAGTTTTTGAAGAACCTTATAGATTCAATTTGGAGATTGTCGAAGTGGGTTTCAGGTTTTCTTTAAATTGAACATTGTAAAGACTAAATCTCTCTTACCTAGTTGATGGCTAATCGATTCGATAATAGTTTTTACCTTTTTATGATGCTTGGCTAAAATTCCAATTCTTTGGGTGTGATCATGTGCTTATGTGTTGAATTAGTTTATGGGTAACGTTAATTACTAGTGTAAATGCTGAATTGAAGTGAGTTTAATGATTAATTGAAGTTTAATTTATGATTTGTAGTCGCAAATACAGTTCTACTTTTGTGTACTTGTCTTACTCGAGAGAGAAGTTTTAGAACTAAGATTATTGATTAATGATTTATGGGTATTGAGTTGAGCTGGTTTAGGTTGAGAGAGTGAATCCTAAACCCAATCCTACTCATCTAGCTTGAAAGAGTGGATGTATTAAGGTGTGAGTTGTTCTTCATTGTCATGCTTGTTTATCTTCGAAAGAAATCACATGATTCGGGGTAGTTGTTCAAGAGAAAGCTATCTCTATTATAGTTTAGCCTACTCACTGATTTTCAGCCGTTTGCTAGTAGTTTCAATTACCCATATATCGAATTTGCCTATAATTGATCACATCCCAAGAATACTTCTCCCTATTGTCATTTCTAATTCTTTGTCACTGCTATGTAGTTGATAATTGCAAATTAAAACCCCCCATCTGACATTCGTGTCACCCTTTAATTTGATATGTCTTTTTCTGATAATGTTTATTCCTATGGCTGATTAGACCACATTCATACTTCTTAACTGAATTTAAAACACGTACCGCTCCCTGCGGAATTCGACCCCAACTTATTTAGTTGGATTTTATACTAATTTACGATCATTGATACTTATAATTGGAAGAAGTGTCTTTGAAATGTTATAGATCAAGCCCCTATGATTTCCCCAATTTATAAAAAGAATTCCCCAATTCTAGTTAGAGTTTCTTCTAATGTTATGGGTTTTGATCCAATTGAGTAAATTATGATTTTTATGGTTGAATTGATAGAATTACATGATTATAGGATGAAATTACATATACCCATGCCTAACCCATGTCTAGAAACATGAAATTTGATGAAAATGAGTTGTATGCGATGAAAGGGGAAATTGAGTATTTAGATGCAATCTTGTAAGATTGATGAACTACATTGTAGATTGCTTGAGATTTAAGCATATAGACTTGAATTTATTGAGATTAAAGTATATATGATGAATCATGATTAGTAGTGATTGAGATTGGAGTTATATGATGAACTATGACTAGATTTGCTTAAGAGTGAAGCATATATGAGAGATTATGATTAGAATTATCGTGAGAGCTAGGCATATATGATGATTATGAGATGTATTGCTTTGATATTAAAGCATGAATATAGAATGATGATTTGTATTACATATAGAGTAAAGCTTACATGATGAACTATGCTTATTAGGGCTTTGACAGTAAAGCTTATATTATGAATGTTGCATTGTAAATATAATTGTTGTTGAAGGACTTTACCCACATGATATATATTATGAATGTATGTATGCATGAATGTGAAAGGTTTTCTCACATAAAATGATTCTAGGTTCAAATGTTTGCTCACCTAAAAAGAACCAAAGCATGCTTTTACTATGATAGCTTGAAGTAGTGATATGAGATCTCTTGATGAATAGCTTGACTTGGAAAGACAAGACAATGCATGGTAGCTTGAGTAGTAACTCTAATGGATAGCCCTGGATTGAGATATCATACCCTTCCAAAGGTTAGCTTGAACTAGCATAATATGATGCTTGCATGATAACATAACTTGGTAAGGACAAACCATATCATTTGTAGGTTGGATTAAGCAATAGTACCCTTCCTTCAGTAGCTTGGACTTGCATGAGAGAATGCCTTCCATGAAACTTGGTCTAGCATAAGATGCTTTTCCTTGATAGCCTTGAATGGGTAAATCTTAGCCATTCATGAGTAATGAGTTGTCTTCGATTAGTAAAGAAGTACTCTACAATGAATGATAGAAATAGCTAAAGAGGGACAAGTCCTTAATTAAAGTAGCATAGTTATGATGAGACAAGGTAACTTTATGAAAATGTATTGTAAGCATGCTTTAATATGAGATTTACTTGTATGATGATAGTTTATCTTGGATTGTTGCTTGAGTTTCCTTCCTTGATGTCACACCCCGAGGCTACCCCCTTGGCGTAACACGGGACCTAGGATCACGAGTGATCCCAAGCTAACCCTGAAGCTGGCACATCATAAGCATACTAAAAGGTTACTGAATAAAGATACTATGCAGAAGCTAAAACAGTAGATAACTGAATGATAGGGAATACCCAATACTCATCTGAATAATATAAGATGTGCTACGAGTTTAGTGATACTAAACAATCACTCAAAAGCTAAAGCTGAATCTAATACTATGTTTGAGAAAACCTCTACTGACTAGAGTTACTAGCACATGCCCCTAACTAACTCTAACAAAACTGAAAAGTGAAATGAAAGACTAAGTACCAAAAACATGTCTATTGACCTTGAAGTATGAGGAATCACAACTGAAGTTGTTGAATATAGAACGGGAACCGATCTATGCGTGATCTGGAGGGTGACTATCTGAACCTACATCATGAAAGGATGTAGCGCAAATTATGCATTAGTACTTCAAATGTACTGAGCATGCAAGATATAGAATATAGCTGAACAAATATAACTGACAAATAACATAATCTGAACTGAATGTAAAAGCTGAAATATAACTGAAACCTGAGCTAAATGCAATGACCAAGTACTAATCATGAACAAGCATGCTGAAATTGAATACTGAGGTATAAGTGAAAACATGGTTAATGCACTAAGAGTCTGACTGTGGGAGCTCCTATTACCTGACATAAAACCATGTGAGCTAAACGTGGAGTCCGATGTATACGCCCCATCGAGAGGACCCATACCTTGCAAGGGGTATAAAGGCATGACTAGCATGATCACTAATTCTGATGCCCACAGAGGGGACTTATATGCCTACAAGGCACGTAGTTCTGGTACTATAAGGATATGCTGAACCCTAATGCAACTCTATTTAAACCTACTCCCAACTGGAAATATGTATGACACAACATAACTGAAATACTGGATAACTCAATGTTCTGACATGCTAACTGAGAATGCAAAATTTATGTACTAACAATGAAACATTCTAAATCTGAGGCATGTATATATGTTTATCTGACCTAGCTAGTGCAATTCATGAACTAAATGTGTCTACACAACTAGGGTTGTGAGATTCATATAAGGAGCTGAGCAATAATTTCACGAAAAGATGATAATTTGAATAAGAATACTATAATAACTAAATCATAACAAATATCTAAGGATTTAGAAACCCTAGCTCTAAGCAAGATATGGAGAATTAAGAATATGATTGAATTCTAGGGCCATAGTGGATGAAAGGAACCCACTAGTGAAATCCCACATACCTGGTGACAAATTTCACGGATAAATCTTTCGATTTCAGAGCTGGAACTAATGAAAACCTACTACGTGTTCTTATGAAATCTATCACCTCTTTTCTCTTCACATCATTCTAACTTTTGGTGATTTTTGAGAATAAAGGTTTTTGGTAGGTTCTCACTAGAATATTACGCTTAAAATGAGTAAAATGGCGTAGTTTAAGTGTCCAACGCATAGGGGAAAAGACCAAAACCACCCTAACTTAAAAGCTGACAAGGCCAATGACGAGCCTGACCGATGGACCGTCGACTGACCGATGGTCCATTCTTTTAGTCCGTCGTTTGGCGTTTGGAACATGATTTGGGGGTCGCAATCCGTGGACCTGGATCACGAAACTTGGTCCCACCTACGCTCCATAGGTCCTACCGAGGGTCGTGACTTTCTGGGGATTTCTAGGTGGAGGTGAGGTGGTCAACCATGGAAATGACCTAACGTTCGTGGTTTAACCTAGGGTCCGTAGGTGGCCCCGTCGGTGGCACCTGCAACTTCTGAAAAATCTGCAATTTGGATCTCTTTTGAATACGAGGTGTTACATTATCTCCCCCTTGGGAACATTCGTCCTCGAAAGAAGTCTAAAGTAACTGAGTATGGAGGGAAGGAGCTAAACTCCCTACCGCTAAGTACTAGAAACTGATTTCTGGACTATTGGACTGACTCAACAGTTGGAGTTTTGGAGTTTGAATCCTTAACCCGAACAAGAGGATAGATATACCCTTTGGAAATCATCTTTCTAGCCTTAAGGTAAGAGATGAAGCGACCTATAGGCACTAAGATACTACCCTTCCACTCTAAGACTGGCTCATTTGGAAACTGAAACCGAATTATCCTAGTTCTACAATCGACTGAGGCATAACATAACTGTAACCAATCAATGACTAGCTGATATCGAAGTCTACAATTTCTAAATCTACAATATCTGTTGAGGTAACTTTCTTAGAGACTGTAACAGGGAAATTTCTATTTACATGTCTAGCTATAACTGAGTCACCAACTGTAGTGGAGACTGAGAAGGGTTCTGAAGGAGTTTCTAGACTGACACCAAAGTTTACTTCTATATAGGGAGTTAAAAAAGATAGTGTAGCCCCATGATCTAACAATGCATAAACATCTAAATGAAAGGTTCATAACGTACCAGTGACCACATCAGGAGAATCTTCCTGGTCCTGGCAAGCCTGGAGAGCATACAACTTGTTCTTGCTCTGACCGCCACCTGTACCAGATAAAGCACCCTCGTGAGTTGGGCGACCTGTTCGTGCTGATGAAGCGGTAGACTGAGTCCTATTGTTGTAACCTCTTTGCCCCTGCCTGGCAGAAGGGCAATCTTTTAACCTATGGTCAGATTTACCACACCCAAAGAACCCTTCCTTGCCTGCAAGACACTCGCCCAAATGGTTCTTACCACACTTTGGACAAGGTGGGAAAGTCGTGTTACCTGAAGCACTCTCCTGAGACATAGAGCCTGATGCCCTACATTTTTGAACTTGTCAAAACCTGGGGATGGAGCACTAGCTGATGAAGGTGCTGGAGTTGTAGACCTCTGCTGAAACTGTGAGAAATTTCCACTACACGATTTCTGCTGAGAGTACTCATAGTTACCAGTTCTAGCCTTTTTGTTGTCCTTAACCATTTCCCTAAGGTTATCTTTCTCAAACTGCTGAGCATGAGTCATTAGCCTAGAGATATTTATATCCTCTAAGAACATAGCATTTATCCACTTTGTCTTCACTAAGTCGGATACCCCAAACATATACTTACTCATTTGTGCCCTTGGATAGGAAATCATATGTGGAACATCCCCAGAGAGTTGAGTGAACTGCAGCCCGTACTCTTGTACTGACATTGTACCTTGTCTCAAATTCATGAACTCTTGTGCCTTAGATTCTCTAAACTCCATTGGGAGGAACCTGTGTAGAAAGCTCCAGTAAAACACTCCCAAATCATAGGAGTTGCATCTGCACCCGTGTTTTCTTTCCACTGTGTGAACCAAATGTAAGCCACATCCTTAGGCTGGTAGGATGACAACTCTACCATATCATTACGAGTCACTTGCATTACTCTAAAGATTTTCTTAACCTCGTCAATAAAGTTCTGTGGGTCCTTTTCAACCCTTGACCCTAGAAATTCTGGTGGATTCATACAAATAATGTCTTGAACCCTAGCTGTAGCTTATCCAACATTAGTGTTAGTAGGAACTGAGGCCTTCTGATTGTTCTGGTTTGCCACACTCTGAGTCAAGAGTTGGATATCATTCTGAAACTCTACATTCAAAACCTCATGGTCTGGAATTGGAGGAACTGGGTTAGCGTTGTGTGCATTAGCATTCCTTGCGTAATCTCTATGAGGAGGCATGACCTGAAATGTATAATGACAGATTATAAAGGAGATCATACCAACGCACGATAAGAATATAAGAAAGTGATATTTTTCCTAAAAAACTTCATAGCCTCCCTCTCATTAGAGGTGGTACACCCATGGAAAGGACTTTACTTAGTGCGGCTTTCATACATCCTAGGACTCTTGAACCGAATGCTTTGATACCAAATTTTTCACTCCTTGAGGCTACCCCTTGGTGTAACACGGGACCTAGGATCACGAGTGACCCGAAGCTAACCCTAAAGCTGGCACATCATAAGCATACTGTAACGACACGAAAAACTAGCGAGTGAAACTAGAGCCTAACGAGTTTGTTTTTGAGTTTGTTGTGGGGTTTGAGGTTGTAAAGTGATGTCCTGAGCTTAGGTTGAGGGGTTTAGGGTTTAAATGTTCAAGGTAATACTCCACGAGTACCAACCAAGTGGTCGTTGAGGAGGACCCTAAAGCTTAACGCCCAAGACCCTAAGAAACCAAAAAACTGCCAAAAACTTGGTGACTCACGGATGGGACCTACTCCCCGTAGGTCCATCCACGCCCCGTGGATGGACTTCGTGGGTCAAGCTCCCAAATGGTGACCCTCAAACCCAAACCACGAACCTATAGGACGAGGCGTGAGCCCACCTATGGTCCGTAGGTCACCACTGCTTGTTGTCTAATCTCGGCCAATTTAGGGGTTAAGCGGTAAATTCCTTTTTAAGTTAGATGAGTTAAGGGACGGTTATTGATTAATTAAGTTATTTTAAGACTTTTTAAAGTATTAAACTATCTTTTAGAATTCATTATTCCTAAACACTCAAAATAGAAACCTTCTCTCCTCAAATATTCTCTCTCTAGAAATAACCATTGGAGGTGAAGGATTCAAGCTCTCAAGCTCAAGATCTCACCATTCTCACTCAATTTTCGTGGATTTTCTTCCATAAAGGTATGGTAGTATTCATCCTTTATTAAGTTTCATTCAAGGATCCCTGTCAAATGATGATTTCAAGTCTCCAAATACGCCCAAATGCCTAGGGTTTTCAATCTATGAATGGGTTCAATTCCAAAACGTTTTCAAAGGATTATTTATGATGAATTATCAATGGATTGTTGAATTAATGATTAATTATGATGAATTTATCCTATGAACCCATGTTTCCCCCAAATTCTTAAGTTTTGAATTGTAATTGGGAATTTATTGATCATGAAAGTATGTTGAATTGCTTATTTTTATATTGAATTAGTTATAGAATCATGTTAATTACCTTATATATTATAGTATCTTAGATTTATGGGTTGATAATGATTCATAGCCTTGGAAAGTAAGTTCATGAAGGATCTATGTATGATTATGATGTTAAGTATATGTGTGATTTCCATGAAAGTATTATGATCATGTTTAGAATGTAATCGTGTTATTATTGAAAGCATATTCTCAATTAACACTCATGAATGATGATGATAGAATGTGAAGGGTTTCTATAATGTGATGTTATATCTTGAATTGGTAGACTTAGACATCCTATTCTTCTATCAATGAAAGTAATGTGGATTGATGTATCTTGAATTGGTAGGCTTAAGGCATCCTTTTTTTGTATTGATTAATGTGATCATGAATGAAGTACCTTGAATTGGTAGGTTTAGACATCCTCTTCTTGTGTAATGAATGCGTCTTGACTTAAAGATCATAGAATCGGTAGACCTAATGTTGGTAGCCCTTTCCTAAATGAATGATGAAGTATTCCAGTCTATGTCTTGAAACGGTAGGACTAATGTTTGTGGACTTTTATAATGAGTTTAGAAACTAATGTGATGATAAACCTTGAAGAGTTAGACCTAATGTTGGTGGCGCTTTCTTGTGTGAAATGATGAACCTTGAAGCGGTAGACCTAATGGTGGTGGCCCTTTCTTGGAAAGTCAATGAGCTATCCTTATAATGTACCTTGAATCGGTATACCTAATGGTGGGGGCCCTTTCATGTGTAATGTACCTTGTGCGGTAGGCCTAATGTTAGTGGCCCTCTCAAGTACAATAATGTTAATCTGAATGAACTACTCTATGGGAATAGAGGCTAAGTACCGAGTGGATATGGTAAGATGGAATGTCTCCCTACGTTAGGATGGATTTCAATGAACATCTTTCTTATCCCATAACTATGTGCCCACATAGGTCCTAGCTAGTGGATCCACTTAAGCTAAAATGTATCTATTTCTACCTTCGGCAAGTAGGACACCTCTTTTTGGTGTGGGTTCATGACACCGAATTCCATGTCAAGCTCATATGGTCTATGTCGGTTAATGCTTATTCCCATCATGTGAGATGTGCATTATTGTTTCTTGAGAAGTTCTATGAAGTGTGGTTGGTAGTATGGGATGCCATCCATGCATTGCACGAGTAGGCCTTGAGAGGGTCATAGTGAGTTCTCTAATGTCTTCATGACTAATGAATGAAAGTGCTCTAAATGAAGCTAATGAAGAATGTTGACTTACATGCTTAAATGTAATGATGCATGCTATACTTTGATTGTATTATGAGTTACTTCCTTGTCATGAGTTATGAAATGTTTATGTTCCTTATGCATGAGTATTGTCTAATGATGAAAAGGAGGAATGGTAAGTTCACTTTTGGTGGCCTTAATATGGTACTTAGTATGGATGGTGGTATGGGACGCTATTCATACACTGCACAAGGTATGTCTTGGGGTTACTTAAGGTGAAAGCTTAATGTGATTAAATGGCTTATATGTTGATTATGTCTCTAATATGATGAAATGACTTGTATGTTGGTTATGTTTGTATATTATGTCTCTTATACTTATGTTCATGAAGTTTTATCAAATTGGCATAAAGGCATGACTTTCAAATAAAATGTCTGTTTTAAGCATGGTTTTTTCATGGGTATCATACTTAGTACATTAAATGTTCTAACTCATATTTCTTCAATTTTACCAAAGTGTAGGTTCCAACATTTGAGTTGATTTTCTCTAGTTGAAGCTTGGATTAAGTTCTTCCAAAAGTATTGGTATGTCCCCATGGATTCGAGGATAAGTACTTTGATCTTTCATTTCTTTCATGTAATAGACATTTTTTAGACTTTCTATTGTAAAGGGCCGTGACCCTACTTTTGTTTCAGGATATTATTCTAGATGGCCAAGTGAGACAAGTAGACTTCCGCTATTTTTAAATGTTTTTTTATTGTATGGATTAAAAGTTTTTTAAATTACGTACTATTTCTATTATCTTATGTGATGACATGCTATGAGGCATGTATGAGACTTTTCGGAGTTTTGTACGCCATGTCGCATCTAGGGGGTAGTCCTGGGTCGTGACACATATTAAAAGTTAATTGAATAAAAGTTCTATGCGGAAGCTAAAATAGTAGATTAACCAAATAATGGGGAATACCCAATACTGATCTGAAAATATATAAAATGTGCTACAAGTTTACTGATACTGGACAATCACTCAAAAGCTAAAACTGAATTTAATATTAAGTCTGAAAAAAGCCTCTATCGACTAGAGTCGCTAGGACATGACCCCAGCTAACTCGAGCAAAACCGAAAACTAAAATGAAAGACTAAGTATGAAAAACATGACTATTGTCCTCGAAGTATGAGGACTCACCACTGAAGCTGCTAAATATGGATTGGGAACTAACCTATGCCTAATCTGGATGCTGAGTACCTGAACCTACATCATGAAAAGATGTAACGCAGAGTATGCGTCAGTACTTGGAATGTACTGAGCATGTAAGATATGGAATATAGCTGAAAAATATAATTGAGCAATAACATAATCTGAACTAAATGTAAATGCTAAAATATAACTAAAAACTGAGCTAAATGCAATGACCAAGTACTAATCATCAACAAGCATGTTGAAAGTGAATACTGAGGTATAACTGGAAGCATGGTCAATGCTCTAAGAGTTTGATAGTGGGAGATACTATTAACAGACATAAAACCACATGAGCTAAATGTGTAGTCCGATGTATATACCCAATCGAGAGGACCCAATATACCTTGTCAGGGATATAAAGGCATGATAGGCGTGATCACTAAATCTGATGCCCAAATAGGAGACTTATAAGCCTGTGGGGGCACGTAGTTCTGGGACTATGAGGGTACGTTTAACCGTAGTCCAAATCGGTGCTAAGCCTACTCCCAACTGGATATATGTATGAAACAACATAACTGAAATACTGAATAAATCAATGTTCTGACATGCTAACATAGAATGCAATATTTATGTAGTGACAATGAAAGATTCTAAATCTGAGGCGTGTATATCTGTTTATCTTACCTAGCTAATGCAATTCATGAACTAAACGAATCTACTCAACTAGGGTTTTGAGTTTCATAAAAGGAGCTGAGCAATGATTTCACGAAAACATGATAATCTGAATACGAATACTATAACAGTTAAATCACAACCAATATCTATGGTTTTTGAAACTCTAGGTCTAAACAAGATATGGCGAATAAAGAATCTTAATGAATTATGGAGACCTAGTGGATGAAAGGAACCCACTAGTGAAATCCCACATACCTGGTGACAAATTTAACGAAAAAATCTTGTAATTTTGGCGCTGGCACTGATGAAAACCTTCTGCGTGTTCTTGGGAAAGCTATCGCCTCTTTTCTCTTCTCTTCATTCTAATTTTTGGTGATTTTGGAGAATAAAAATTTTAGATAGGTTCTGACTAGAATATTAGGTTTAAATTGAGTAAAACAACATAGTTTAGAGGTTAAACGACGTAGTTTAAGTGCCCAACACATAGGGGAAAAAACCAAAATGACCCTAACTTAAAAGCTGACTAGGCCAACGACGAGACTGACCGACGATTCATCCTGTCAGTCTGTTGTTTGGCATATGTAACATGATTTGGTGGTCGCGATCCACGGAACGTGGTCCCACCTACTGTCCGTAGGTCCTACCTTGGGTCGTGACTTTTTTGGCATTTCTGGGTGGAGTAGAGGTAGTCAACCACCGACCCCATATACGGTCCGTAGGTGGCCCCCGTCGGTGGCACCTGCAACTTCTAAAAAATCTACAATTTGGCTCTCTTTTGAATACGGGGTGTTACACTTGATGTGTCTGACTAAAGGTGGACTATGGAAGTCCTAAATAAGGATAAGTTGAGGTTACTTGAGAAGTGTTCCTCTTACATTATGATGATCTATGTGCATTAAATATGCCTGTGACTTGTGTTGTTATCTCTCATGCTTATAGATTATGGCTTATGTTGACTAATGCCTATGTTATGCCTATGTTGATGATGTATGCTAGCATTCAAGGATTTGACCACCATGTCATTATGTCTTTTATTTTATGTTTAGAACAATTGTATAGGTTGTTTCCAAAAGATATTCTTGTTTGAGACAAGAGTAATAGACTTCTACTCATTTTATAAAAGACATAGATGTTATTGAAAATACTTTAAATTCAGCTAAATTCTATTATCTTATGTTATGAAAGCTAAGTGGCTTGTATGAGGTCCTTCGGGGTCTTGTACGCCATGTTACATCTAGGGTGTACCCCTGGGTCGTGAAAATCTCTATTGGCACCTCTTTATAAGTGAGACTATCCTTCATACCCACACTCTCTAATGATACTATTGATGATAGATCACCCACACAGTTCTTCAACAACGAAATGTGAAAGATTGAATGAACCATTACTAGTTCTACTAACAACTCTACCTCATATGCCATATTACCAATCCATTTCAGGATTTTGTAAGGACCTACATATCTTGGACCGAGCTTCCCTTTCTTGCCAAATCTCATCACCCCCTTCATAGGTGACACCTTCAGGAAAATCCAATTATCGATTTTAAACTCTAAGTCCCTTATCCTAACATCTGCATAGGACTTCTGACGACTCTCAGCTGTCTTAAGTTTATCTTTGATGAGCTGAACTTTTTCCATGGCTTCATGAACCGAATATGGCCCAATCAATACTGCTTCTCCTACTTCAAACCAACAAATCGGGGACTTGCATCTACGCCCATATAGTGCCTCATAAGGGGCCATCTGAATGCTCGAATGATACATTTTACTATATGGAAACTCTATGAGAGGTTGGTGATCATCCCAACTACCTTAGAAATCGATCACCCAAGCACTCAACATGTCCTCTAAGGCCTGAATGGTATGTTCTGCTTGACCATCCATCTGTGGTTGAAATGTTGTACTGAGATTTACTTGAGCATCAAGACCTTTCTGAAATGATACACTGTAACGAGAATTCACACGGATCCCTTTGTTGTATACCACATGACCAAGGAAAGTGACAGACTGTAACTAGAATTCACACTTGCTGAACTTAGCGAATAACTGGTGATCTTTGAGAGTTTGTAGAACAACTCTTAGATAAGTCGCATGCTCCTCTTCATTTCGAGAATAAATGAGGATATCATCAATAAAAACGATCACAAATAAATCCAAATACTGTTTGACACCCTCTTCATTAAGTCCATGAAAGTTGCAGGAGCATTTGTTAGTCCAAAACACATAACTACGAATTCATAATGACATAACGAGTTCTAAAAGCTGTCTTCGGAATGTCACTATCTCTCGCTCTAAGCCGATGATAGCCGGATCTGAGGTATATCTTAGAAAATTATCTGGCACCCTAAAGTTGGTCGAATAACTAATCAATCCTGGCGAAGGGATTCTTATTCTTGATTGTGACTTTGTTCAACTGTCGATAGTTAATGCACATTCTGAGAGAACCATCCTTCTTTTTCACGAACAATACCGGAGAACCCCATGGAGAGATATTAGGTCTGATGGAGCCCTTATCTAGAAGGTATTTCAACTGTTCTTTCAATTTCTTAAGCTCGGCTGGAGCCATTGTTTCGACCCAAGCCTACACCCTGGACGTGGCCGGCACTTGAAAACCATTGCTGGTCCCAAAACAAACCCTCATCCTGGCTGGCTACAAGCGTAAGACTAACTCAAGCATACAAAAGCTTAAAACTGAGATAAATTCAATAAACTCGAAGACTGAACCTTTTTAAAAGTCTATACAATACTCAAAATAAAAGTAAATACAATAACTCCTCAACTCTGTCGATCTATGAAGCCTCTACTATTACTGAAAGATATCACGACAAGACACACGAAATATCAAAACTACTAGCTTTAAGGTAAAGGTGAAGTCCTTCGAAATGTAAGAAGGCTCACAAAAGGTGACTGGAATATCCCATGACCTGAACGAATCACCTTTTGATGACCTTAAATACCTATATCTACATCATGAAACGGTGTAATCCAAATGGATCAGTACATGGAATGTGCGAGCATGTAAGGGGAATTCTAAAGCATAAACATAAGCTTGAACTTGATAAAAAGGAGACATACTTACCTCTTCTCAACTCACTCAACAATACTCAACTCAGGAATAAGATACTCAACTCAAAGATTAGATACTCAACTCAAATATATGATACTCAACTCAGACGTACTCAACTCAAGATACTCAAGGATAAAGAGACAATATTTCTTATCTAATCTTTTATCCCATACAGTTTTGTTCCTATCATATTGTCCATAGTTTGTATTATAATATTTTGGATTTTTTATTCCTGATGTACTAGGTTTTTCATCCGTGTCTACGTTTCCTGTATTTACTTCTAAATTCTTTGTATTATCTATGTTTGCTAAAAGTTCCGTATATGTTTCGCTTGTTTCTGAATGTTGTTCATCTAGAT
>JAJOOO010009615.1:0-38620 GCA_029582685.1 Solanum piurae | reverse complement strand
TGAACCAACTTTATGTTATTGACAATGAGTTTTTTTAGTTTCTGAAACTTGGTACATTGAATGAATCACTTTGTTCGTAATAGCTTATTTGTGAATTATTCACGTACTAAGTGTTTGTGTGTATCGAGATGCATATGTCCTCAACAAACTTATTACTTTCAAACCGAAAAAAATCGATAAAAACCTAACCAAACCGAGGATAACCAAACCGACGGTTATTTTTTTGATTTGGTTTGGTTTGGTTTTAGAAATTTAAAAACCGATTTAAATTGGTTTGGTTTTGGTTTTAACTAATAACCGATCCAAACCGAACCATGAACACCCCTACTCAGGATGAACTAGACCCTGCGGCACTTCTCCCTTATAAAATGACAATTTTTATCTGTTTTGTTCTTTCATGAAACACAAGGTTGTTTGCTATCTGCATTGCTGCTTTCCTGTCTGTGAGCAACTGAATTGGTGTAGGAACGCTAACTCCAGATACTTGAATAATACCAATAGCCAGATAAATTCTGATACTATTAATACCATGCTTCTATAGTCGGATTCTACTGAGCTTTTTGCCACTGTGTTATGATTCTTTGACTTCCATTATATTAAAGATCCACCAAACTTCACAAGGTATCCTATCACTTATTTCCTTGAATCTTGACAGCTTGCTAATCAATATCACAATATGTTGTCAAGGAAGCATCACCTCCTGAAGTTAATAGTCCCAAGTTTATGCTCATTTTTGAGATACTTCACCACTCTGTAAGCTGCCTCCAAATAAGACTTCTTTGGAGTCTGCATGAACTAACTGAAGGTCTGAATACTATAGGCTATATCTGGCCTAGTCAGTGTTAAGTAGAGCAGTTCTCCTATCATCTTCTAGTATCCCTTTACATCACTCAATGCTGGATCTGCCCTCATTCCATAATGCTGATCATACTCCAAGCACCAAGCTTGTGAGTTATTGATTCTGTTCCAGTGGTATCTATGCAGGTTTAGATCTTGCTAAGCCTAGCTTAGCTATAAGCTCTAAAGCGTATTTTCTTTGGCACAATAGAATCCTCTTTTGGGATTTACACACCTTAAATGCCCAAGAAGTACTTCAAAGTAGCAAGATCCTTGATCTTGAAGGCTTTGTGTAGTATGTTCTTGGCCTCTTGCAAAAAAAGCACTGTAAACATCCCTTTGATATAGACTCCAGTTAGGCATAGCAGTGAAGGCGATGACAGCCGTAACTGTCACCATCTTAACAACAAGAGAAAAAGTCTCCTAATAGTCCAACCCCTCCTGTTGGCTATACCCTTGCGTTGAATCTTTCCACCTCATCAATAGACTTATATTTGATCTTATATACCCATTTGCAATCAATGGAAATCTTTCCTCTGGGCACATCAACCACCTCCCAAGTCTTGTTCTAAACCAAAGCATCTATCTTAGACTGCATGGCAACTGTGAGAAATAAATGAGAAAAAATATAATTGAATTGTGTATCTAAATTGTTACATTGAAACCCTATTTATAGACAATACATTGGAATCCTTTTCCAACTAGGATTCGTATTCCTATTCCTATTCTAAGTAGGAATGTATATACTTATTTCTATTATAACACTCCCCCTCAAGCTGGTGCATACAAATCATATGTACCTAGCTTGTTACAAATGTAATTAATACGAGGACCTGTGAGGGACTTGGTGAAGATATTTGCAAGCTGATCATTTGACTTCACAAATTTCGTAACAATATCTCCTGAGAGTATCTTTTCTCTGGCAAAGTGAATCAATCTCAATGTGCTTAGTCCTTTCATGGAACACTGGATTTGATGCGAAATGAAGAGCCACTTGATTATCACACACAAGTTCCATCGGATCAGTTTCGCCAAATTTTAGTTCTCCCAGCAACTGTTTGATCCAAACTAGCTCACAAGTTGCTACCGCCATTGCGCGATATTCTGATTCCACACTAGATCGAGCAACCACATTCTGTTTCTTACTCTTCCACGACACCAAATTACCTCCTACTAAAACACAATATCCGGATATCTAACGTCTGTCAGAGGGTGATCCTGCCCAATCAGCGTCTGTATATCCAATGATATGCTCATGGCCTTGATCCTCAAAGAGTAGTCCTTTACCGAGAGCTGACTTTATATATCGCAGAATACGAACAACTGCTTCCCAATGACTATCACAAGGGAAAGTCATAAACTGACTTACAACACTCACAGGAAAAGAGATATCAGGTCTAGTCACGGTGAGATAATTCAACTTTCCAACGAGCCGTCTATACCTTTGAGGATTACTAAGTGGCTCCCCCTGTCTTGGATGGAGTTTAACATTCGGATCCATAGGAGTGTCAATAGGTCTACATCCCATCATTCTTGTCTCCTCAAGAATGTCTAAGGAATACTTGCGTTGAGAAATAACAATACCTGATCTAGACTGAGCAACCTCAATACCTAGAAAATACTTCAATCTGCCAAGGTCTTTAGTCTGGAAGTGCTTAAAGAGATGTTGCTTCAAATCGGTGATACCATCTTGATCATTGCTTAAAGAGATGTTGCTTCAAATCGGTGATACCATCTTGATCATTACCAGTGATAACAATATCATCAACATAAACAACCAAATAGATACACCGATTTGGTGAAGAAAACCAAGTGGGTGCTCCATATGGACTTCTTCCTCAAGATCACCATGTAGAAAAACATTCTTAATATCCAACTGATGAAGAGGCCAATGACGAACGACAACCATAGATAGAAAAAGACGGACATATGCTATTTTAGCCACAGGAGCGAAAGTGCCACTATAATCTAGCCCAAATATCTGAGTATACCCTTAAGTCGATCAACCTGACCGTCTGGACCAATTTTGACGGCACAAACCCAACGACAACCAACAAGGGATTTACCTGCAGGAAGGGAGACAAGCTCCTAAGTACCACTCTTATGCAAAGAAGACATCTCATCAACCATAGTATCCAGAATGAGAAAGTGCTTCACCTGTAGTCTTAGGAATGGAAATAGAAGACAAAGACGACACAAAGGCATAATGGGGTGATGACAGACGATGATAACTCAAGAAGGTATAATGTGGGTTAGTATTTCGAGTGTATCGTATACCTTTTGAAGTGCAAGCGGTTGGCTAGGAGGAGGCAAGTCCGCAGTAGGAGGAGAAGATTAGAACATGACATGAATCACAAGGCCTTTACTATCTTACCTCTTCAAATTCCTTAATAGCATGCTCCCTCTAATTCACAAACGTTTGGGACATCCAAGTCTATCCAAACTGCAAAAGATGGTGCCTAGTTTGTCTAGTTTATCCATGTTAGATTGTGAGTTGTGTCAACTTGGGAAACACACTCGTGCTACATTTTCACGTTGTACTGAGGGTCGTTCAGAGTCTATTTTTTCATTAATTCACTCTGATATTTGGGGTCCTAGTAGTGTCAGTTCCACCTTAGGATTTCATTATTTTGTTAGTTTCATTGATGATTATGCAAGATGTACTTGGGTTTTCATAATGAAAGATTGTTCTGAGTTATTTTCTATATTAAAAAGTTTCTTTGCTGAAATACAAAATCAGTTTGGTGTTTCTATTCTAACAGCAACAACCCACCTTGGATCAGCCATAGCCTTATCATAGGATTTGGGCTCTAGTTCAGTTGAAATAGCACTCACATAAGCCTGAAAGCTTACTGAGAGTGAACCCTACCTGAAGATAATTTGATAATGCGTAGGAGCAAGCAGACTTGGCTGAGCCAGGATAGATGATGTCAGATCCAAGCTGTGGAGGCTTGGGATCTCTTGTAGACTTCCTCAACTGAGGTGCTGCAGCAGGAATAGGAGCTGTAGCCTCAACTGGCACATGAATAGGATCTGCAGCAGGCAAAACAATGTCAACTGGCAAGTCAGAACTGACATCAACTAGAAGAGCCAAGTTATGAGCAACATCACCCACTACTAGGAGATCAATATCAGGAGCAGCTGACTCCTCATGGTGACCTTGCTGCTGAAGAAGCACAGTATCAAGACTGTCCTCTAATTTCAGGAATAAAATGGATTGTTGTTAGCTTGCTTCACTTGGTGAAAAGGGTAAATGTGCTCTCTAAAAGTAACATCTTTGCTAACAAATAACTTCCTAGCCTTGAACTTATACAATTTGTAAGCCTTTTGAGATGTGAAATAGCCTATATGAACTGCAACAACTATTCTAGGTGAGAACTTGTCCACATTGTTTAGAATGGTAGCAAAGACAAACAACCATCACCCTTAGATGAGACATACATGGACTACACTTGTGAAAGAACTCATTGGGGAATTCTCCACCTAGAACAACAGAGGGCAATCTATTGATCAAATAGACTGCTGAAAGCATACATTGTTCACAAAAATGCAATGGTATAGTCCCCTGAAACCTCAAGTCACAATTTAAAGCACGCGTCAAACGACTGACATATGCAAGATTAAAAGGACAACTAGGGTCATAAAGACCAGTTAGAGAGATAAAAGGATAGGGGATTAGCCTGGAAATTCTTTTTGGTTTTGTTTGGATCCCATTAGCTAAAGTAATAACATGAAGAAACTGAATAAACTATATATGACAAAAGTAATTTATTACCAGAAATATGATAAGAAGTACCTGTGTCCATGACTCATGGTCCAAGGGTACTAGACTGTGAAACACAAGCAAAACAAGCAAAGGAATTACCTATAACAAAAGTATCAGGCTAAACAATCGAGGCTACTTATGGAGATGTTTGCTTATTTGCTCGACACGGAAGGAACTCATTATATTCCGCTTCAGATAAAGAAACCCTTGATTACCTGCAGTGTTAGTCTAAGCAATTTGAGCATCCTTGGGTGGTCGACCATACAAGGAATAACATACATCACAAGTGTGCCCAAGCCTATTACAGTGACTACACTCGGGTCGAGATTTTCTAAAATGACCTCCTCCTTGTTAATTCTCCATAAATTGAGATGTTCTATTTTTTGTGATTTGAGATGGGAGAACATAGGAGTCAACAGTTGGTGATGAGACCACAGTGTGTTTGGGAGATGTGACAAGATGAAGTAAATGAGAGAATAGTTTATCAATTGTAGGAATCGTACGACTAGCCAAAATTTGATCACACACTGAATCAAGGTCAGTAGGAAGTCCAACAAGTGTAAGAACTATAAACAACATGTGTCTTTGCTTCTGTGATTTTTCAACGTTCATAGTGGCTGATATCAACCTCTCAAATTCCTCTATGACGACTTGTACTTGTCCGAAGTAAGTAGACATACTTGATTCTTGTTTCTTTAAGTTGGTCATCCGAGACATCATATCATAAAAACGAGATATGTCATTATTGTATAAAGCGCGAGCCTTTTCCCAAACTGAATAACATGTCTGGAATGGGTGAAACAAGGGCATCAACTTGGAACCAATAGATCGCCACAAGAAACTACATAGTTGAGCGTCAACCTTCTCCCGATGTGTTTTGGACTTTTCATCTACCTCACTAGCCTTTGCCTTTTCATCTATGTCATTAAGTCAACTCAACTGATGAAGCCAAGCTAAATAATTTGAACTTCCCATTAACGGTTCTGAAGTTATCATAGGGCTTGAACTTCTAATTCCCGTGTTTTTTGGAGCTAAAAATATCACATCCGAGAGTCATGAAGGATGGAAGAAAGTTCTATCCAAGAATCTGACAGAGGGCATATATCAGAGTTTCTTGGTAAATTTCCCTGGAAAAAGATCTGGTACACTGCAGTCTCCAAACAAACTCCGAGTGTGAGAAAAAAAATCAGAGAAGTATGTTGGAAAAGAAACGAAATCACCGATATCAAAATGTTCACCGAAAACAGTGTTCTGATGGCCGTAATGAGAACGTATGTAGATGGGTACCCTCGAAATTAGCCGGCAAACACAACAAAAAAAAAAATTGTCAAAAGTTGTCTGGAATATCTCGCACGCACCGGCACATGAACTCATGCGCTCACTGGAACCCTAGTATCTGCCGGCGCATGACACATTTGCTGCCGGAAAACTTGACTGGGTTTTAGTCGTGGGGGCTTGCTGAATCTGATGGTAGTGTTGGTTTTCGCGCACACTCACCAAAAGAGGGATGATGCAAGACAACTGGTATAGTCACCGGAATAAGCCGCTTGGTGACTGCTTCATGGTATTTTCTTTTCTCGGATATCTCTCACAAATACGCTGATACCATGTGAAAAATAAAGACTTGGAAAAATATTATTGAATTGTGTATAAAAAATAATGTCCTATTCACTTAAGCACATCATACTTACCATGTTGAATAAAATACAGAAATCTTACTGTCTCAACTACACTTGCAAACGAGTCAAGCTTGCTCAGAATTTCATGCTCAACATGGCTCAAAATAAATAACAGCATATAATTTGGCTTAGTACAGCTTTTTTGTCGTCTATGTTGTTTGCTTAATCAGACCCTCGAGGCCCCTTACAGGCTTACTAAACACAAGAGACTCATTCATTTGACAACAAAATTAGGATTGAAATAATCATACGAGTTTTGAGATTTGAGGTTGAAGTCATTGTTGTGATAGACTGAAACCAAGCTTATGTTGTGGTATTGCTTGGGCAAAAGCATTGATGAGTATGATGATGTGGATGGAAAATTGTGGCAAAAACTAGTAAGTATAATGAACTTAACCATGAACGAGGGTGGTGGTGGGTGCACACTGTACAACAATCAACCTTGGTGGACTTATTCGAACTAGGGTCCTCTATTTGGATGGCATTGAGAATCCATATATTATTGACTATCAAGGCCATACATTATTGATTATCGAAGAGTTATTTGCCAATGAAACTTTTTGCTGACTTCGTCAAAATTAAGATTATGATTTAATATTTATTGCTTTGACAAAACATAAGGATGAAATTTGCTGAGAGGTAACACTTGGAGGAAAAAGGGATCAGTTGCTTCTGTCCTGCGTGAACTGAAAATTTGACATCATGAGCTTCTGTTATTATTAGATTATTAGATATTCTGGCAAAGTAAAAAGCCTTCCTTATCTAAATTGTTCCATCAACTGCCTGTAAACTCACATATGTTACAAGTCATTGAATCACTCTTTCTTAGGTGGGTATTTCCACGGCCGCAACAACCTGAGTTATGGAGTTGATATTGCTAAAATTAGATGGATGGGAGTGTTACAGGTACTTTGTGTGGTTGGGCTTGTGTTCCTTAATTGATTATTTCCTGAAGTTGTATTCCCTGGCCGTCTTCTATACTCTTAGGTAGATCAAAACCTTTAATTTTAGTTGTATTCAAGTTTCTATACATCCTACCATTACTCTATTTGCTTTTCTGTTGTAGAGGATTTCCATCGGTTATTTATTTGCTTCAATCCTGGAAATTTGGTTTGCCAATGATTATCCTGTTGATTCATCAAAGGCATTTATCAGGAGATACTTCTTCCAAGCGTAAGTATACCTTTTGAGATTCTGGATCATCTGCTGTTAGGTTCATTCATGGTTTATTTTAATCTTTCTGTTGGTGATTCACATGGTTGAAGTGTTCATTCATGGTTTATTTTTATCTTTTGTTGGCGATTCACATAGTTGAAGTGTTTGTTTTTCTTAATCATGTCTTCCTATGTCAAGAATTTCACACGTATCCGTTCAAGATTTTTGTAGTGCTTGAAATTTTGTGGTCGCAGAAGAATATTTATCCTTAAGCATGTGTATGAACTAGTACCCTTGATAATCTGTTAATGATATTACTCCTACTTGTCCTGCGGAAAAAGATCTATGATACTCCAAGGAGTTCATGAAGTGCAACATTACCAGTTTCAAAAAAAAGAGGAGGAGGAGTTCATGAAGTGCATAACAATATTCTAGTGATTCAAATGGCTATCCATCAGTTACTGGGAATACAGCTGGTTGACATTTGTTCTCTTCCTATGCTATTTCTACTTCTTATATGTCCTTTGACCTGATCAGTCAAATGAAATTTTCGTCCCTTTGCATTGTGCTTATTGGAATTAAATGCAGGTTAAGCAAAACTTATTTAACTTTTCAGTGGATATGTTTTCCTATTGCACATTTTCCTGAGACATGGTACAATACATGATATGACCCTTTCAGCTTTTTGCTTGTCCAGATATATGGGTCTATGCAATTGTATGATGTTCGTAATTGTTATGAGGAATGATGAGATCCCAGATCTGATCAATTATGCATTTATGCCAATTTGAAAATTGCAAAATAATGCTATTTGAGAAGCTTCTCTTTTTTATGCTAATAAGCTTCTCAATACGCAGGCTGGCTGGAATCTTAATTGGTTTGTCGTACCTGATTTTGGTATATGGCCTCTATGTTCCAGACTGGTTCTTTGAAATATCCAGTCTTAACATGGAATCACGATCACCAGTTTCAGGATATGGATTGAGTACTCAAACTGTAAGAATCTTTTTGAAGAGCTTCAAGATTTTAGTGTTCTCTGGCTTACTCTATCTGGTGGCTATTAAACTCTATTCCTTTTCAGCACCATACATCTGCTAAATTGTCACTCTACATGCCTTACTTTAAGTTCCCTAGAAGTCTGACACTTCAGTAAATTAATTTGGGGTTATTTTGGGAGGTCAGCATGCTTGGTTTAAGAGAGAAAGTGAGGCAACATTTCAGGGTCACAGATTGAGCCACTCTTGATCTTACTTTAGGTCATGAATCTATTTTTAACAGGTTAACTGTGGAGTGAGGGGCAGTCTCGAGCCTCCTTGCAATGTTGTTGGTCTGATTGATAGGCTCCTTCTTGGTGAAAAACACCTTTATCAACGTCCTGTCTACAGAAGAACCAAGGTTCTTTATGAACTTAATTGTCATGTTCAAAATCTGATTTTGTGGATTTGAACTTTACATCTCTATTCTCATTGTTTTTCTCTTATAATTTTCTGTGGATAGGAATGCAGTGTCAACTCTCCTGATTATGGACCTCCACCATCAAATGCACCTGGATGGTGCCTTGCTCCGTTTGACCCTGAAGGAATCTTAAGGTAGATATCCTCCTTGCCCCATGTACACTTTCTCAGCAGATTGCATCTTGTTTAGTTTTATTAGCTAAAGCCCAGTTACACACAATTGGAAACAACTTTCTTTTGTGAGTTGATTTGCTTTTCTCGAGGTACTAATTCATGAAGGCTGATTACTCAATCTGTCACTTCATTATGCAATGTATAAAGTAACATATATTTTTCTGTACCATTTGTTTTACATAGGATTAGTGCTTAAATCAACCAAAGACTACACAATGGATTAAGAATGATTGGAAATTCCTGTTTCTTTTTTATGTTAAATCAAATTATGTTCCTTTGTTTTACTTTAATTGCTTCCAGCTCATATTTTTCTATTTCTTCATTGAAACTATTCAGTTCTTTGATGGCAGCCATTACGTGCCTTGTGGGCTTGCATTTCGGGCACATTCTTGTTCATGTTAAAGTAAGGAAGACATGATACCTTTTTGAAATATTTGCTAACTATAGAATTGCTTCTTGTTTTGTGTATTCTCTTTCTCATATTTATACATCTTTGCTATAGGATCACCTGCAGAGGGTAATCTTTTGGTCCGTATTTTCTGTATTTCTAACACTGGCAGGATATGTATTGGAGCTTGCAGGTATGCTGTTTTATTGATGATAGTGGGTTGAATTTTGTTTTATAGTATGTTTGCTTTATAGCTGACACTCACAGAACATTTTTTATGTTCCAGGTGTTCCTCTTTCTAAACCGCTTTACACATTGAGTTATATGTTCATCACGGCTGGAGTATCCGGTTTGCTCTTAGTAGTTCTTTATTACATTGTGAGCCTGACTAGATTCTTTGGTTATCTTCTCTTTTTATGAGATAATCCTTTGTGATATTAATTTTACGAAAAATGATATGTACCGAAACAGAGGAATTTTCTTGCATTGAAATTTGGCAGAATGAATAATAAGCAAGATGCCCAAGAGAAGCCACCAGAAATGAGCGTTGATGATATTAACATACTATATCAGATACTCTGCTTAATGAAAAAGTGACTGCTAGGTTAATATATGGAATCAAACAATGGAATCAAACTGAAGTTCACAACATGAGAGTACTTTTAATTTCCTTTAGTGTTACAGAGTTTATAAAAGATCTGTACGTGCAAATACCAGGGTTGTCAATATTATTTTCATTGTTGACTATTTTGTTGGTAATAATTGATAAAAATATGGTAGACTCAAAATGTGCAATCATTATTAAGGGAAACGTATATTTGGTCATGATGCATTACGGTCTAGTGTCTAACTGAAAGCAGATACATTTATATATTCGCTAAAGCAATGTATGATCTGCAGTCTGGACTTCCAAATTTAATTTGATGGCTGTCTGGAAGATTGCAAGATATGGTACCAAATAATGAAATGCAGATTGTGCACATGATTGTTTAATTTCCTGATACTTTTATGTATCCGTCAAGTCTAGTAATTGCTTTCCTGGCACCGACTTATGGCTTCTGAAGAAAAACAGCTTTATTTTTGAAGTAGAAATTTTTACTTCTCATACAGTATCTGTATTGTGATTTTCTTGATTCTGTTACAACACGTACTTGTAAACTATCAAGTAAGAAAGGTATTCCCTTAATCTTTTACATCATTAGAGGAAAATGATGATATTACTGATCTAGGGCATGGAATTAATTTGCGTTCTCTATCTGGCCGGTGCAGGTTGATGTCAAATGTTTTCAGAAGCCAATGATACTATTTCAGTGGATGGGAATGAATGCTCTCATCCTCTATGCTTTGGCTGCTTGTGACCTCTTTTCTGGGGCACTGCAAGGTTTCTATTGGTATTCACCCGAAAACAACTTGGTAATCATCTTCTTTCCATTAAATGTTAGTTCCTGTAGTAACTTACTCATCTCCTGAGGAGCTATTTCTGATAATTGCAACGCTCTGCTCCACGAACCTGCTTTTGGCAACAGTGTTTGTGGAAGATCATTAGTGACAGGTGTGACAGAGAGAATCACATTAAGAGAGAGAGAGACTCGAGATGGACAATATCCCTGGAAATGAGATTGGGATTTAGAATTTAGCCTTTTATGAAGGCTTAGTTTAACCTACTATTCTATATATGACAGGCATCAGAAAACAGTGAGCAGAGCACATCAAAGATATTTCTGTTTTTGTATCCTAATGGATAAATTAGTAGTATGAATTTGGAGGATTCTTGGTAAAATGAGTACTCTGGAGGAAGGAGGGGGGGGGGTTGCTGATTACCCTTCAAGTACTCTGCACCTCTCCCCATTTGTTGTGGTTTTCTTCAGCCCTCAGGTAGTGCAGTGATATTTTATGATGTCATTCACTTAATAACTTTCATACTTGTATATTCTCCTCAAGTCGCTTTATATACAATTTTTTTCTTGTTAACAATAGTCTCTCCATTTTTTGTGTAAGAGACATAATCAGATAGTATCATTTTCTAGCACATTCACTACTTCATTTAGGTTTCCAAGTTTGTTTAATGCATACTCTTAGGTGCTTTTAGAGATTTACAGACAGTAACTATATCAAACGATGCTTCTCGTCAGATCTAAAGTTACAAATAAAATGGCATGTAGGTTGACATTACAGAAAGGTTCATTCAAGCAGCATTTAATTCAAAGAAGTGGGGTACCTTGGTATTTGTGATGCTTGAGATACTGTTTTGGGGTTTGGTTGCTGGATTCCTTCATGCAAAAAAGGTTTATATAAAGCTATGAAGTTGCTGATGTGAATGCTTTTGCGTTGTGTGGTGCCACTCTCTTGATCATGCCCAATATTTCAAAAGAATGCATTCAGCGAGTCCTTCAGCAGCAAATCCAAAAGATTTGAGATTCCCACTCATAGCATTGAACTATACTGTCCTTATGGCATGTATATATCTGCGGACAATATTACGTAGTAGATTATGAACAGTTCCCAGCTTTCTCCTTGTGTAGTTGTGGCATTAAAATTTGCTTCGAGGATATCTACTTAGTCCAGTCACAAATGACAGCACGTTGTAAACTTGTAATATCATATTTAATTCTCTTTGTTGATCTTCCTTTCTATTACGGTATTACCCAGTTCCTAGCTGGTCTTGACATAGAATGAAGTTAATCGTGGACACCACATTACATATATATATTCTCCTTTTCTGTTCTTTTTGCGGGTGTAGCGGCTGGGAAGCAGGTAGAATGAACTATGAAGAATGCTATTCTTATTAGCAGCGCCTTTTTCCCCTCTAATCTCTGTTATAGAGAGAGACCCTGTTCTTGAACTTTGCAAATTCATTTACCATGAAGAATCAGAGATTATAACTTGGACCCAGTTAATACATTCATAATCCTTTAATTAGCGAGTCTGATATAGGGCATAAGCACAAGTTATAATGCGAGACAAAATTAACCATGGGAATTTTATCAATGCTGTCTGGATTGCTTCTGTTTCTGTTACTAGATAATCCGTTTGCAATAAGTGAACTAGATTGAGTAGACATTGTGCATCAAATCAATTTTTTACTTACGTATTTTTTTTTCCAAGTCTGAAGATCCAATTTAATTAATTTACTAATTAAAGGTAATTGTTCTTCCTAGATAGAATTGAGAGAGTCAAGTTGTCAAACGGTCACTCAACTATATAGAACTGTTTAGTAAAGTGAAACTACATTTTAGGAAGACAAAATAAAATAAAATGAAATTGAAGCAGAAGGCTGGCTAGAATATTATGATTGTTACGTTCCCCTTGTCTTGTTATAAATACAGTATATAGGTTAGCTTCATCATCAATGTGGAGTAGGTATGTATGTACTTCTCATCCACCATATACTATATAATTAGCTAGACAATTAGGGGCTATCTAGCCTTAGCCTTATTTATTACGTAATGTTGACCTTGCAATTAATGGAATTGGCCGCTGATTGAATCAACGTTTTGACGCCTCATTTGTTGGTAAAACTGAAGGATGAAGAGCTCCGCCTTGGCATCGATCATGTCGTCAGCGCCAATAGCATCGAAGACTTTGTCAGGATCATCTTCCTCTTCCTCCTGTTCGTCGAGGTCTTGGAGATTGTTTGCGGAAGCGTACTGGCTCATGGTCCCCGATGAGGCTGAGGGTGAGGCCAGGGCATCTAGTGATTTCAGATCGGTTGCTGAAGCGTATTGGCTCATGGTGTCCAACTGATCTAGTGATTTCAGATCATCAGCGGAAGCGTACTGGCTCGCTGCAGAGGGTGACGTGGCACAATATAATGTATTATTATTATTATTGTCCTGCAGATGCAAAGGGCGCATAGAACCCACCAGCTTCTTCCAATCTCCCTGTTGGGTTATTACCTGAGCAGCTTTCTGCTTTCCTTTTGTACGATGGCGCAATACGAACATTGCAGCTTTGAAGAAGCCGAAAACGCCTGGCGTCTTCGCCTTCTTCTTATTCTGATCGTCATTTCTGTTGTCCTTGATGGCGACCACGCCTTCCGTCATTCTTTGATATTAATTAATTTGCCCTAGCCCTCCCTGCAAAATGCAGGGTGAGTTATGGGAAAAAGATTTTTGGGTATAACTACCGCACTTCTTATGCTCTATATAGGAAGGAACATTTCTGTTTTCTTGGCAACATCTGTCACCACAATAAATCATTCATTTATTCAAATTAACACATTATTAGGACAACCAAAGGCTTCTATTTTCTACTACACCGGAGTTTTCTCCTCATCAACCAAATGCATAATTGGGTTGTCCTTTTTTTAATAAAAAAAGATATATACGGAAAAGAAATAAGTTTATATTTTGTAGAATTTTTTTTGAACATTTTAAATTTTGCAAAAGAAATAAAGCACTTATGCTCGAGATGAAGTAATTATTCGTACCATGTAAAATGACTAATAAAAAATAACTAAAACTATGTGTATTTAAAACTTAAATTAATAAAAGGAATACAAAGATATACAATTTATCAAAGTGGTACCTGACAATCTTATTTATGATACTCATTTGGCAAAATTGTACAAGAAACCGAACAAAGTTCATAATTTTCACAACTTGTGAGGATTTCATGTTCATGAAAAGAATAATCTTAAGAAATGCAAATTGCATGTCCAAACAAAAATTCAACTTCATAACAATGCGATCATATCACAGGTCCAAATTCCCCCCCACGTGTGAAAGACAAACTATGGACCCCAAGATAGTATTATAATGGCAGGATAATTAGGAGATTAACAGAATGAACAGATTTCATGCTTTTGGACACTTGTGTGCATCCATGTTGTGGTTCATTTCTTTTCGACGAACAGAACTGGGGCATATCTCTAAGCATAGTTCTTTAAGAGCGTCATCAACTTCTTGCTGAGGAGGAAGAATCCCAAATTTAAACTGCCAATTAGATTGGGACGGCGTTATGTATGTTTCCATGGTGTTTCTTGTAGACAGAAGATTAAATCAGAAGAATCACATGCGTGTGTTGCAAAAACGTCAACTTTTATGATTATGTCAACAAGAAGTGTATTATATCAGCATGTCTTATTCTCTCGTGGCTTTTCAAGGGGCATTACAAAGCATTTTAATTTTAGCCTCAATCTTGAGTTCCATTAAACCTCCAAATGGTGTGGGTGTGTTACCAATTATATGTTTAAGATGCATGAAGAAATATACTTTTGCAACAGCACCATCACCATCACCTGGCCAATGAAAACAGTTACCTGACAGCTATAGTCCGTGAAGTTTGGCTCCATCAGCAATGGAACTCCCATGTGATCCTTGAAGAAAGTCTAAAAGAGAGGAAGAAATGTGATGGCCAGCTCACATAAGAAGCTCAGATAGGGTAAACCTCTTAACATAGTTATACATTTTTAGTAGTCATTAGTTAAGTTCAAGAAGCTAATAACTCTGATAGAAACATCCTAGTTCACACAATTTAGATAATCTGCCTCTAAATTTTATAGAACTCGAACCCTTCGGGGTGGCCCAGTGGTTTGGACTTGTGACTTCCATGTTGGAGGTCACAAGTTCAAAACCCCTTGCCAGCAAAAGTAAGGGGTTTGCCTTCTGGGTCGAGCTCGTCGCATCGGGCATGCATAGTGCGGGTTACCTCTCCTATATGGTTTGCGAGCTATTGCATAGGAGTGGGGGTTTTACCCTGTGCGCACCCAAAGGGTAGCGGCTGCATGTTTCCCTTGTCATCAATTTTTTTTTTTATAGAACTCGAGTTAAGATTTGAGTGCTCTCTAAAAAGCCCCCAAGTTAACCTATACACGTACTATTAACATCTTTTGAAAAAGAATGTATGAGGAAAACACCATTTTGATAAATAGCATGAAATCTCATTCCGATAACTTTGAACTGAAGTAATGGATGTAAATTTGACAACTCATGGAAGCTACGGTATAACTCAATCAGCAGCTCCATTACACTAATACATACTCCCTCTGTTTCAACTTGTTCGCCCGGTTTTGACTTGGCACGGAATTTAAGTAAAAATACTTTGGAATTTTGTGGTCTTAAATTAAAGATAGATAGAATGTACCAAAATGCCCTTTAATTTTATGGTCTTAAACAAGCTATATGGAAAATTGAAATTAAAGTGTTCCCAAAAAATTAAAGGAAAGAGTTGTTCTTTTTGAAACGTACTAAAAAGGAAAGTAAGACAAACAAATTGAGCCAGAGGAAGTAAAAAGGAGCATTTGAGGTGAAAGGCACAAGCTTATTAAAATGTGTTCACAAAATTATTGCTAAGCTGCTGGCAGAAAGGCACAAGCTGGTAAAATTGATAAGTTAGTTTCAGAGTGTTGGATGATTTTATAAAGGGTAGGCAGATATAGATGCAACTATGGTGGTTAATGGAAGTTTTGAACACTCGATGACGTAGACGAAAAGATAAGGCATACGACATGCTCCGTATAATCCAGACAGATAAAAGGAAAAAAGAAAATAAGGGGAAACATGAATGAAGCAAATACAGTCTACAAGATATAGATTTTTCCCAAGATATGGTTTTTTTATAAACAATTTGCCCACGATATTAAAGCAGCAATCAAAATACTTTACCAGATAAAGAATGACAAAAGTTCAGCACTGCAAATGCATCAGAAAGACCCATTAGGAACTATAATTCTCAATCTAGAAAACTGACCTGTGTAGGGAGTTTACATGTATTAATACATACACCCACACATTTGCTCTCTTCCAAATACTTGCATTTCTCCACAAAAACCTATTGAAACAATTAATTCCAGAAATCAAAATAAGAGTGAACACATTTTAACTAGTGGCAGTCCAACTTGTATAAGTGTAACATGAAGGAATCTCTGATGAAATACAGAGAGTAAGCTAAGGGGATAGAAATACTAACCCCACTCATCAATGAGGAACCATTTGGAAGATCTACGGAATTAACAGCACATGGACCCATAAGCCATTGACAAGATAATGCAGTCACCCTTGCTTTCAGAAGTATAACAATCAAATGTTCAGATGAGAAGTAGCTACTTAAGGGGAAGAAAACAGAAGAATATCACTCACCGACCATCAAGGCTGCAAATTTACCACTATGTATAGGTGCAACAAGCATCCGGTAGAGCTCCAACAACAAAGGAGGAAATAATGATTTCAATATACGAACCTGTCTTTCACATTATCAAAAATATCTCCACGGCAGTAGAGATATGAAAAGCTACTAGCTCAACAACGTACTTAATTAGTCACATTTGGCTATGAATGAAAAAGAAGAAGAAAAGTAAGTTGTTACCGCGGCGTCTCTAGTTTTGGAATTGTCTTGACCAACCGTCAGACGATGCGCCACTTCAATTAGACCCTGGTACCCTGGCTTTTCGGAGTCCCATCCTGTCTCCTATAAAAGGCACCCTATTTGAGGTGAGGAAACGAAGTGGAGTTACGCTGGAGGGTGAAAGGGGTTTACCTGGACCATTTTGTTCCGGAATAAACTAAGGAACAGATTATCAAACACCTTGGGCTTTCTTGCTTCAATCTGGGGGAATGAGAAGAAATAACTTGTAAGAAGAAATCAAATAGTAAGACAGAAAAGGGGGGAAGAGCGTTTCACACAGGTTCTGATGTACTGTTTGAGAAACACGAAACCCGAATAGCGGTTTTTCCATGGTAAACTTTGGGCCAAGCGAAGAGGGGCGAGGGTAGAGGAACCATAGCCATCACTGGACTTCCAATTCTATCTTCCTTTCTTTCGCGGTTGTAAAATATACGTGGGGAAATGATCAAAATGGTCCTGGGCTTTAATTTTATTTGGTCCTTAATGTATGGATTTGATGGAAATGGTCTTTTATGTATCATAAAATGTAATCAATTTGGTTCTTAACCCTAAAATTAATATTTTTTTTTTTTTTTGCCATCAAAATATACGGAATATGTAAAAGATGCGCTCGTTCAAGACTTTTCTTCCCCTGTTTCCAAAAATTACAAAAGGGCACATCAATTTTTTTTAACCAAAAGGGCAAATCGCTCCTGACGGAGCGATTTTCTTCTGACAAAATTGACGACGTTACTCCTTTAAAAAACATAAAAATCGCTGTCGGTCCAATTTTTTTTTCTTTTTTCTTTAAAATCGCTGTTGTGAATTTTTTTTAACCACGCTGTCCCAGCAGCGTTTAAAAAATAGAAATAGTTGCTATAGCAGCAATTTTCTTTAAAAAGTTTTAATTTTTTTTTATTAAAAATTCTCGAGGCGAGGACTGCTTAAAAAAATAATGGGAAATCGCTCCACGTGTAACGATTTTAGTTAAAAAAATTTAATGGCAGCGATTATTTAATTTTTTTTTAACTAAAATCGCTACACGTGGAGCGATTTCCCATTATTTTTTTAAGCAGTCCTCGCCTCGGGAATTTTTAATAAAAATAATTTAAACTTTTTTAAGAAAATGGCTGCTATAGCAGCTATTTCTATTTTTTTAAACGCTGCTGGGGCAGCGTTGTTAAAAAAATAATTCACAGCAGCGATTTTAAAGAAAAATAAATTTGGACCGGCAGCGATTTTTGTGTTTTTTAAAGGAGTAACAGAGTCAATTTTGTCAGAAGAAAATCGCTCCGTCAAGAGCGATTTTGCCCTTTTGGTTAAAAAAAATTGATGTGCCCTTTTGGATTTTTTGAAAACAGGGGAAGGAAAGTCTTGAACGAGCGTATCTTTTACATATTCCGTATATTTTGATGGCAAAAAAAAAGAAATATGTTAATTTTAGGGTTAAGGACTAAATTGATCACAATTTATGATACATAAATGACCATTTCCATCAAGTCCATACATTAAGGACCAAATGGAATCAAAGCCATACATTAAGGACCATTTTGATCATTTTCTCTAAAATATACGCCCAATCATTATTATTTAAAATTCGTTGTGATATTTTCAATTTTTAAAATATAATACTAATATTTTTTTTTCTATTAATAATATCAACGATCTAACATTAACATTAGAAATCAAAGGAAATTTATGAATAAAAAGATCAGTAATAATAAAATATGATTGATTTTTGGACAATTAAACCAAAAGTTTAAATTTAAATCATAGGGATATTTGCTACATTTTAAATAGTACTTATTTAGTATGATTTTTTTGATATTGTAAATTTAAAAACATGCATAATTAATATAGGTATAAATTATAAAATATTATATATTATTTTATGTAAGATAGAAGATGGAATAATTAAATTTTCATAATTAATATTTATTTAAAATTGCATAGTTAGAATATCAAGGGTTTTTAATTTTTCATTTCATATTTTACCCTCAACATTAATTACTTATTTTAAATCATTTTTCAAAATGTATAATTATAAGTCAATTAATATAAATATCATAGTAAAATAGTCATATTAATTAGAATTTAAAAGGCATATAAAATTTAAAATTAACAAATGAAAGAAATTGGAATGTAAATGGACAAGTGGAAATATGTAAATATTTATAAGCAATACAATTGCAAATGGAATCTTTTAATAAATAATTAATAATTTTAGCGATACTTTTTATTTATTATCATTTATAGCAATACAATGTTAAATCTGCAATATGTATTAAAAGTGAATTAAGTATGCAATATATATGTATTATAACTGTTTTTAAAAATATATTATGCTTGTTTGGTAAGAAGTTGACACATTGTATTATAAGTGTATTAAAATATGTGATAAATATTTTATCCATCAATAAAACTTGTATTATATGTGAATTGTAAATTGTGTCTTTGTAATATGAATTAAAAGTGTATTATAAATGTATTAAAAGTGATCAAGTGAAAAAAATGTTACTGCTATAAATGGTAAATATTTTTTATTTATAGTATATTTATGTAAGTTTCTCATTGCAAATTAATAGAAGTGGGCCCAATTTTGTTTGAGATGTGAATAATAAGCAATAGAAGTGTGCCCATTTTTGTATGAAATGTGAATATGCAAGCATGTTGACCGAGTGGTGCTTGCTTGTTCATATTTGGACATAAATATACCCTTTAACTTAGTCTCATTTTATATTTATGTCCTTCAATTTTGAGTGTGCACAAATAGACACTTACACTTGTATAAAATTGAACAAATAGACACATGAGTCTTACGTGTCACAATACACGTAGGACACCATGCAGGACAACAATTTTCATGTAGGATGACATGTATGACGTTTGTGTCTATTTGTTCAATTTACAAGTTTAAGTATCTACTTGTGCACACCCAAAATTGAAGGACATAAATGTGAAATGAGACCAAATTAAAGAGCATATTTATGTATTATGCCTTCATATTTCTTATATGGTAATTCTCATGAAATCACACACACTCAAAATTATCATAAATCTTTTTCTCAAAATAATAATAATAATAATAATTTATAATTTGGTTTAAAAATATTCTTTTTCTCAAAATAATAATGATAAATTATTATTTGGTTTAAAATTTTTCTTTTTCTTAATAATCTAATCCAAAAATATTTTGTGGATAATTAGTTGATTAAAAAATATTTAAGTGTTCCTTAAGGATCAAAAAAGTTATTTTCCTAATAAATTTAGTATTTTATTTTATTTTTAAACATATTATATTCCTTATAAATATAAATTTAATGAATAAAAAATGTTTGTTTTAAAATACTTTTTTCTTTTTAAACAAAAAATTACTTTTTTTTCTTAAAATTTTTCTTAAAAAAATAACTTTAGAGGATAATAATATGTTTATATAATACCATTATTAACTTTCATTTAAATAACGATAAAAAAATCATAATTAATATTTTTTGCAAATAGTAAATATCTTTTCTTCTTTGTCTTGGCTGCCATTTGAATTGAAATGTTAGGGTCGTTTGGTAGAAAAATATATAATGCAGGGATTTGTAATGCAGGGATTAATAGTGCAGGGTGTATTTTGTATCAAGTGTTTGGTTCATTGCTTCTGACCTCATCTTGTGTTTGGATTAAAACTCTACAAAAAGCTTCTTTCCAATTATACCCTTGCATTATTATGAGATTTTCAATTTTATGCAATCGTTCAGCCGGACAATATTATATTTTTATGGCCTTCTAACTAGTTAGGAGAAGAATAATTTTGTGGTCACGTTTGCCATTTTCTCACTTGAATTATTTGAGGGTAAACAATTGTTATCTTAATAAATTAATCACTTAAAAACGTTAATTTACAATTTAGAATAGATAGACCATCTACTTTAAAATAAAAAAGACGGTAAAAATAGTAAAGTCGAATAAATTATCTACATTTACATATAAAAATTGCAAGTTGTAGTTTTAATATGTATGCAATTTATAAATTGTTCAAAATACAATAAATTGTTCAATATACAAACAATTAGAAACCACATATAAACCAATAAATAATATATTCAATTAAGATCACAAACGTCATGTGATGATATATTTGCCTTATCAATTAGTAAATGTTAAACAACTCACATTTTAAATATTGTATTGATATGTATTGTATTTATTTATTAACAAACAACTCTTTCTAAATAATAAAATTTGTAAGCTAATTTATTTAAATAAATTTAGTAGTACAAATATACAACATAAAAAAAATAATAATGATTTGAGGGATATTTTTGTATTTACATAGATAATCCCATGGTATTAAATACAATGTATTACTAATACCACCACATGGAAGGTATTAGTAATACCTCCTATAATACCAGGTAGGGTGTATAACTAATCCATGGATTAGTTATACTTAGGCCCAAAAATTATACCAAACATAGTACTAAATAATACCATACATAATACATGGACTATTTCTCCTAATACCTCCTACCAAACGATCCCTTAATTCGTTGTTTGGTTGCAAGGCTGGGGTAATTTATCCCAGGATTAACAATTAGTCTTGGGATAAGTTATCCCTCATCGGGGATAGTAATCCCATGATAACTTATTCTGGAATAAAATAGGTAAATAACAAAAATATCCTCCTTAAACTCTCTTTTATACACCACTTTTACATTCATGTATATTAACATGATTTTTAACAATATTTATAATAACATTCACAATCTTAATTATTCATTTTTTTTATGACATTATATTTTTCTATTAAAACATTACATTTAATAAATACAACTTTTATTTATGAATATATTATAAGTTGATTTTTTTTTGCCTAATTCTTATGTTTATTTATCTTTGATTTCTCTTAAAATGTTCACTCCACTACTAAATTATATATTTTTAATTAAATAATTTACTACTCACTTAAAAATTATATTTTATAAATTAATTAAAATGTAGATAACTTTAATAATATATATATTTTTGCTTTAATAAACTTAAAATAACAGTTTTATTTCTAATCTAAATAAGATGAAAGTTTTATTTTTAAACTAAATTAGATGAAAGTCTTATTTTTAAGCTAAATAAGATGGAAATTTTGTTTTTAAGCTACATACAATGACAATTTTATTTTTAAATTAAATAAGATGAAAGTTTAATTTTAAAAACATAAATGCACGACATTGACTACACGGAAGTCTATGCACATGTTGCTTGCACGGAGATGATCAGTCTATTGATCTCATTGGCAACACAAATAAAGTGGAAAATCGATCAACTAGATGTCAAATCTATATTTTTGAATGGATATCTTGAAGAAGAAGTCTATGTTGAGCAACCATTGAACTTTGTGTTCAAAAATCATGAAGATAAGGCGTTGATGTTGAAGCAAAGTCTTATATGGGTTGAAGCAAGCTCCACGAGCTTGGAATAGTCTCATTGACCAATACTTTAAAGAGAATGGGTTTACCCATTGTCTCCATGAATATCCTTTTTACATTAAAGTTCATACTGACAGAGATATTCTGCTTGTTTGTCTTTTTGTTGATGATCTCATTTGTTTGAAGCTTTCAAGAAAGCTATGTCCCTTGAGTTCGAGATGACGGACATAGGGAGAAAATGGAGGAAGACATCTTCATATCTCAAGAAAGCTATACAAAGGAGATTTTGAAGAAGTTCAACATGTTTGATTGTAATCCTATAAACATCCCAATGGAAAGTGGAACAAAATTGTCAAGTTTGATGATATAGAAAAGATGGACTCCACTCTGTTCAAAAGTCTCATAGGAAGTCTAAGGTACTTAACATGTACGAGATCAAATATACTTTTTGCGGTAGGAGTAGTAAGTCGCTTCATTGAAGCCCCTACCTCCACTCACTTAAAGGTCGCTAAAAGAATTCTTCGTTAAATAAAAGGTACGATTGACCTTGGACTACTGTGATACTGATTATGCAGGGATGTTGATGACATAAAAAATACATCGAGTTTTGTGTTTTTCTTGGGTGATTGTGTTATTTCTTGAAGTTCAAAGAAACAATCAATGGTTACTCTCTCTACTTGTGAAGCTGAATATGTGACATCGACATCATGTACATATCATGCTATTTGGTTGAGGAGATTGTTGAAGGAACTCAATTTACCGCAAATTAATGCAACAATGATTTGTGTTGATAACAAAGTTGCGCATACACTTTCCAATTGAATCAAGTGTACCAATATATTTAATTTTCTAGTACAAAAATACAGGGTGTACGGAAAAGCTATTGGGTTCATCCGAACCCACGAACTGTTAGGACCAAAATAATTATGTGTAATGCAGAAGCTAGCAAAACAAACTTTGAAAGACCATGAGTAAGCAGACAAATGGGAAATATACCAAAAGACAGAAAGATTTAACGTGTTTCAGTCAATCTACCTACATCCACAAAGGAGATGAGCAATCCACTATAAATATGAGAGTACAAAATATAAAGAGAAATAACCTCAACCAATTCACTCGGTATACAAGGAGGTTCACAAAATTCTCTCTCATAGCCAAAACTCTCAAAACCGTAGGACTACATTGTGAATGATGATTAAGTTAGACGGACAAACATATATTTATAGAGTCCTAAGCCTTTCCTATAAGAAAAAGACTAGTCAAATCTTAAACCTTTTCCTTAAAAAAAACCTATTTATGATAAGAAAGTCATGGAAAATAAAACCAACACGAAACCCCACCTAGCTCCGCATCTGGTGCATCTAACATGTTGGCTAGCATAACAAAACAAAAGTTGGTCTTCCCAGTGGACGGAATATTATAAGACTTGGTGTCTAGAGAAAACCTTAAAGCTTAATTACATCCTACTTGGGCAATGGACATTAATAATGCAACAACTCTTAAATGACAATGAAAAGAAAGAAAAGCTCCTTATTTCCAAATTCCAATCGAAGTTAAGTTCTTCATTGCATTGTTTTCCATCATCGATCCACACCCATTAATTCTTGGAGAAAGCCTCTTCTTAGTTTGTCATCATAACTCATTAAATCAGGAAACAAGTGTAGAAATTATATATTTCTTGTATATATTGACACAAATTATTCCAGGCAATCATTTTCCTATCTGTAAGCGTCTAAAGTTTCAATCCTGAAATACAACAAACAGGAAAGGAAAAATAGCAAGCAAACAACAATATTTATATTTGAATTTATGCGAAGGTTACAATCTTTATAAAATCTCATAAGAAAAAGATATGTAATCCCCTGATTTTTCTCTTCACGGATGTTCTTGATTTGACAGAATACTTGCGGCTCAACACTTGGAGCGAAGACTTCTTTGTATATGGAAGACTCGTAGATCACTACTGAAGAGCAACTATGTATTTCTGTGTCTGTTTTCTGGTCTTATGAAGACCTCTTTATATAGGCTTGAGCTAGGGCTTTAGGGGTATTTTGGTCCAAGCAATTTTGACCCATGGGCCTGAAGAACATGAGTTGGGCTCATCTTGTCAACTTAATGGACTGACTCAAATGTTATAATGACTTAAATATTAATCCGACTTTATAAACCAGTAATTTGACTTGGTCAACGTATCATGAATTTAAGATTTAATCCAAATTTAGTATGGATTTATTAATAAAACTTCACTGTCTACAAATGCCCCCTGCTTCGAGGCTTGTTGGGGTGCTTGATTTGTCGAACTTGTAAAGACAAGCCTTGAAGTATTTGTGAAGCAAATGTTTTTTTTTCGTAGTTGATCTTTCACGAAACATTTGAAGCTTCATGAGAAATGACTATGCCGATATGTTGATGTCAATATTTACCAGAGTCTTCATGACAACATTCTCTAATTTGTAAGAGATCATTTGACTTTCGGTTGTTTATCATCTCATTTTCGACTTGAAGTGTTTCGAGCTCATGAAGACTTATCGCATGACATTTCTTCATAGTTTGGTAATTTTATTTGGGTCATCAACTACAAAATGACCGCCAATTCGATGAGCAAGGATTGAGTCTACAAGCTTGACTTGGTGATACAGAGCTTGTGATTTGAACGCAAATTTTAGGCGTTGCTTTCTTTGGGGTTGAATGCCCTGCCAGTGGTTTTTTTTTTTTGCTCAATCACTTGAATAAAACGCAAGGAATTCAAATTCTCATTACGCGAGTCTATTCTCATTCGGGGCATTTTTTTTACTCCCCATGTAGTTTCCGAGAAAACCTTACCATAATTTGGTTTCTATGAGATTTTCATAACTCGACTTCTTTGGAAATTTTCATAATTTGATTCTTATGAAAATTTGCCATAATTTGGTTTCTTTGGAATTTCCATAATTTGATTCCCATGAAAAATTTCCATGATTTAATTCATATGAAAACCTACCATAATTTCCATAATTTGTAGGAACTAAACTTTCCATCATTATAATTTTCCATAATTTGTAGGAATCAAATTGATGTCTCCATCTTTTGAAATCTATATATACCCACATTCACCCGGTGATTGCATATCGCATTGCCGCATCATCAAGTTCCATTGAGACCTTCTCTCTCAAGTGATTTTTTTTTTAACTGTGATTTTCGTCACCCTTTTTTCAACTCAGCGCGACTTTGGTAGAAAATTCATATCTCATTGTAGGGATATTGAAATTGTGATCCGTTTGATTTTACAAAAACTAGACTCATAGAGCTACAACATATCCGAAAATCACAATTAGACAACTCTCGAATTTACTCAGGTGATTTTTTTGAACTCAGCCTAAAATTCTGATAAATTGAACGCATCAGCTTTGTGCGACTTCACGGAAAATTTCATATCTCGATGTAGGAATAACGAAATCACAAGCGGTTTGTGGTGTTGGAAAGTAAATTCATAGGGCTACATCATATATGAAAACCACGATTAGATTGCATATGTGTTGATTCAGTTTTCTATTTGAAATCAGCCTTTCACCAACCGCAAAAATTTGAGGTTACCACCTTTACTTTGGACATGTTCATACGAATCTGAACTTTTTCTTTTGTTTAATTTTTTTCGCAGATATTTGATAGAGAAATACGACTTCGATTCCGCAACATGATGCACTTCCGCGACCGAGATTCGTCGCATCCTCTTCTTGAAATAGTGGGCGACGACCAACAAAATCCAAATGCCAAAGTTCTACTTTTGGAGGTTCAAGCTCCTGCTATCGGCGTCTTCTCCCTTGTTAGTGGAGCATATGATGAATCTCTTCTCCTTAAAGAATGGTAAAAAGTTGATACCAAATATGTTATGAGAAACTTCTTGAGCAAGGCTACTAGCATGAAAGTTCCTTTACTGAAATCCGCGATTCATCATGATGCAACATCTTCCAAATCTTCTCATTCTGATGGAAGTTTCAACAATTGGCGTGTTCCCTCTTTTAACTTTGGCAATGTTTGCTACACACCTGGATACTGGGAATGGGTAGAGGACGTGCTCCCCCGCCACAAGGAGATTTTGGAGCTCATCAAGGTCTATGACACTATCTATACTTCTTTGTTCACATACGACTATGACGACAATGTATTCCATGCTTTTTGTGAACTTTGGCTCCCATATACCAATACGCTTTCTACTTTCATTGGATAGATGTCCATATCACTTTGGGACTTACAAGCCATTGGAGGTCTCCTCGTACAAGGGCACTTTTATGACGAAGTCGTTCCCTCGGCGAAGGAATTGACACAGACGGATACTCAAAAAGAATTGATTCTTCCCCAAAGTTGTCGATATTTGTTTTGGGCCTTCTACAAATTAGCGAAAGATGATCTCCAGGAGGTGTCCGTCCATGATTGGGTGAAGTTTTGGTTTAGAGGACCTAATAGATATACCGAGCCTCCGAAAAAGGTGTCAACGGTACGAGCCACAAAGCCAAGATTAAACCACAATCCTTCTGGACATGTTGATTCGAACTTCCTACCGCGGACTGACGAGGAGAATTCCCCCTTTGTCGAGTTAGATGTGGAAGAATCACTTAGATGTGAGACTAACTTGGCAGCCTTCTTTGCTTGTTGGCTTTTCAAATTTGTGCTTCCGAATAAGAAAGTCAACCATGTGCGCGCTAGTGTTTTTAAAGTTGAGAGCTTGATGGCTCATGGAAAGAAATTCTCCTTAGCGGTCCCAGTTCTTGCAAGCATATATTGCGGCCTGAAAGAAATCTCGACTTCTTCAAACTTGAGTGTGGCAAATATAATTTCCCCCATACACTATGTATATGGTTGGCTTGGGGAATACTTTGGGACTCATCATCGTGCCAATCGTTCACATCGATCGATACCTCTTTGCAAAATTTCTGGCAAGAAGATGGCCAAGTGTTTTAATTTTACTGACACCCAAAAGTTATTTCAACAGGATGATGCCCGTCTCCTCCATCATTTAGCAATGTTGCAAGGGAGGGATTTGCACTTTACTGATAATGGCAAACTTTCAAATTCGTGGAACAAATATATCATAAGCCTTCGTTCAGGCTATATAACCCTTAGGCATGATTCAAATTTCATCGTGGAGTCCTACAACCCTATCAGATTTAGTCGATAATTCAGTTTTTGTCAAGATGTTCCCCGAGATCTTATGGAGCATCCTTACGATGGTACACTATTAACATTAGTGCAACTTTGGAATTCCTCTTTTTGACTTAATACTTTTTCTGAAGTCATGATTCCAACGTGCCCATTAGAGGGTGCTCCTTTAATGACTCGCGAGTATGTAGACTGGTGGCCATCCCAAAGGATGAATACTTCCCAAGGAAACCTCCGCATCATTTTGAAGAAGATGAAGCAAGACTCTACATCCATTTCATCTAAAAGGGCTTCTGATCAATCAAAGGAAAAGTCACATCCTTCTTCCAAATCTCAAGTGAAGTCAAATGATACTCTGCAAGTCGTTAAGACCTCATCCAAGTCTAAAACCTCAAAAGATGGGGATGTGCCTGCGAAGTCAAAATTGAGGCGTCTCACATTAGCCTCAAAGGCGACTTCACCTGCTCCCGAAGTTGGCCATGATTCTTCTGGAACAAATGAACTTCATTATCATCAGACAATGGTAATGACCAAACGTCAAACCTTGAGATGCCTTGTGATGAAATTTCTCATATGTATGCTTCACCGGATGGTGTTGGACAACCCAATGCATCTCCTAGTCCAATGGATCATCACTGGAATCGTCCAAAAAGAAAGGCACAAGAGCTAGATGATGTTTGTTGTGGTATTGATATTTTATATTCAATTGTCATTGATGATAACGACTTTGTGGATGAGGATCCGAACTCGGCATCGTTGTTTGAATTAGCAAAACAAGTAAAGGCCCCCCCCTTTTTTTTTCAAGTTTTGAATCTGATCATCCTTTTGTTCTCACTTTATTTTTTTAGTTGGACCTTCAAGAACTATATGGTGGCGACCCTAACAATGGCACTGTTGCAGATTTCACAGTAGATCTTAATGATCTTGATGCAGCTGCAAAAGACTTTCACTCTTCCATTAATAGTGTGATGCCTTCATTGGAAGTAGTTCCACCAAGAAAGTCACCTTCTAATGACGTGATGCCTTCATTGGAAGTAGTTCCACCAAGAAAGTCACTAAGTAGGCCATTGCGACCTGGTGCTCCTACTTTTGAGCCACAAGAAACCATTTACCGTGCCAAATCAACCTTTGTTTCTGAGATGTGTGGCGCATTGTGTGGACGGATTACACAATTTTCCTTAGGTTCTTCAGATGGTTTTACAGAATTGGAGTCAAGTATCGCTTCAACTCTTGAGGAGATTAGAAAAGTAAACATTATTGATGTTTCTTCTGTGGAGGATCATGTCGAGAATTTCTTCAAGTCGTACGCAGAGTATGATACTTTAAGATCATCAAAGATGACTAAAGAATCACATGAAAAGGCCCTCTCTGATGCACAATGCCGTCTCGATGGTGTAAAGCTAGCACATGAAAAGTTGGATGGATCCATGGAGAAACTTCAAGCAACTCTAGCAGATGTGGAGAAAGACTTAAAAGCCTTGACTTTCAAGAAAAAGAAGGTCACCGCGCTCATTAACAAATATCAAGAGAAGTTGTCCAAAAGTCAAGAGAATGTCACCATTACGGAGGGCGAGATTTATACCATTGAGGCAAATAATGTGATGTCTAACGATGAAGTTGAGAGACTAGCCAAGCTAGAAGAGGCGGTTGAGAAAAGTCGCCAAGAAATCATAAGCTTCAAACTTTTTCCGTAGTTAGATTTTTTTATTTATTTGCTTAGGATTTTCTAATTCTCTCATTATGGTGTAGTGGTTCTTTTTTTGAAGCAATAAAATAGTGACTTATATTTCCATAAGAATTTTCTCCTCTTGAATTTTGATTGTTTCTTTCCACGAGCCCCCTTTCCTTATTGAAAAAAAGACTCCATAAGCTAGCGTTTATATGAGAATAGCAACAAAACGTTAACTTTTCAGCTTTCTTCAGCTTTGCGCATATGAGGAAGAAAATTCATAACGTGGAGTAGGAGCGCCGGAATAATGAGCTATCTTTTTTGTTGGAAAGATAACTTCGAGATATTCAATCTATATAAAAATCACATCCATAGTATTTACGGATTAATACTATTTGTCTCCAAAGTCAGCTCGAAATCTGTGTGCTTGAATATTCAGCTTTCTTCAGCTTTGCGCACATGAGGAAGAAAATTCATAATGTGGAGTAGGAGCGCCGGAATAATGAGCTTCTTTTTTTTGTTGGAAAGATAACTTTTAGATCTTCAATCTTTATAAAAATCACGTCCATAGGATTTACGGATTAATACAGATTTGTCTTCAAAGTCAGCTCAAAATTTGTGTGCTTGAATTTTCAGCTTTGCGCACATGTGGAAGAAAATTCATAACGTGGAGTAGGAGCGCCGTCATAATGAGCTTCTTATTTTTTTGGAAAGATAACTTCGAGATCTTCAATCTATATAAAAAATCACGTCCATAGGATTTACGAATTAATACAGATTTGTCTTCAAAGTCAGCTCAAAATCTGGGTGCATGAATTTTCAGCTGAAAGAATTAGCATGATATTCACATGGTGATGTTTTTTTTTATTATTATTATTCTTATGACTGAACCTAGAGTAATAATACTCTAAGCTGCCTACGTACTTCAGTGAAGAGAATCAAGTCATTACATAGTTCAGAGAGTAATCTTTTTTAATTTTTTTTTTGTGTCCTAAATTTTGCCTAGATCGCCTCTTTTGAGATTTTCAACCTAGCGGACATTTTTTTTTGGAGCCGTACACAGTTTATTGATGGGACCGATCCGCAAGCCGTCTGCATCCACAATTTTGTAAGCTCCGCTTGAATAGACTTCTTGAATGACATATGGTCCATCCCATTTTGATGTGAACTTGCTTTTCTATTTATGAGATATGATAATTGGTATTATTACTGCAAGGACTTGATCACCGAGAGATTCTAACTCTTCAAGGCGCAGACAAGCATTTTGTTCTGCAGTAAGTCCCTCTTGGATGGCAAGCCTCAATGATGGTATTTGTCGTTCAAGTGGAAGGACTGCTTCAGTTCCAAAAAATAAGAGAATAAGGAGTTGCCATGCGATGAGTCATCCGGTATGCCCAAAGAGCTTTTTCCATTCTATCATGCCAATCCTTTTTAGATTTGGAGACGACCTTCTTTAACAAGTTGCACAAGGTCTTATTAAATGCTTCAGCTAGTCCATTTGCAGTAGCATAATACATTGACGAATTACGTTGGTTGAAGCCGTAAAGGTCCAAGATCTTATCTATCAATTTATTGGTGAATGACTTTCCATTATCTGTTAGTATATAACTAGGAATGCCAAAATGATAGATGATGTTCACCCTGATGAAGTTTGCAACATTTTCCTTCTTTACTTCTTTGAGGGCTACATCATCAGCCCATTTTGAGAAGTAATTTGTCGCAGCTAAGATGTACAAGTGACCACCAGAAGATTTAGGTAGTGGTCCAACTACGTCTAGTCCCTAAGCATCAAATGGCCAAGATGCAACATTCGGATGTAATACATCAGGAGGTTAGTGCATAAAGTTTGCATGAAATTGGCATGCTTGATATCTTCGAGCATAATCCAAGCAATCTTTTACCATTGTTGGCCAATAATACCCCATTATTTTTATATGAAAGTGTAACTTGGGCCCAGATTGATATGATCCACAAACTCCAGAATGTGCTTCTTGCATTGCTTGAATCGCTTCTTCTTCCCCAAAACAATGCAAGAGGACTCCCTCGAATGATCTTCGATATAGAGTATCTTTGTAGTAAAGAAACCTAGGAGCACAACGACGAATTTTGGTCTTTCTCTTTGGATCTTTTGGAAGTATATTGTAACACAAGTAATCAATCAGAGCATGTCTCCAATCGACTACCTCATTTTGTGAGACAACTACAAAATGTTCAAACTTGCTTTCTTCATCCACATCCGGTGGTACTATCCATTTTTCGCAGATAGTGATTTGCGCTTGATCAGGCATAGTTAAAGTTGAATCCAGAGCGGCTAAAGCATCAGCTTTCTTATTCTCCTTTCTTGGAACATGTTGAAGAGTTACATCTCCGAGCCATCTAATCAATTTTTGTGCATAGTCATGATAGAGACGCAATTCTTGCTTTTTGACTTCATAGCTACCCAACAATTGATTGATCACTAATTCAGAGTCTCCTAAAACTTGTAATTGCAATTGATTCATATCAACCGCCATTTCAAGCCCAAGTATTAAGGCTTGATATTCTGCAACATTATTAGAGAAACATTGCGTTAAGGTGAAGGAATACGGCAAGATCTCCTCTCGAGAAGTGACAAATATCACCCTAGCGCCATCTCTTTCGCGATGTGAGGCCTCATCAAAATAAATCTTCCAAGGCGGTTGAACTTCAACAACCATTGCATCTTCATCAGGTAATTCATTAGTGAGTTCCCAATCATCACGTATCGGGTAGTCTGCTAAGAATTCTGTCAATGTTTACCCTTTCACAGCCTTTTTAGGAACATACACAATTTCAAATTGCTGAAACTGGAGATACCATCTTGCTAGTCGATCATTGAGGACATGTTTCAATATCACAAATTTGATGGGGTTAGCTTTAGAAATAAGACGGACGACGTGAGCTTGAAAGTAGTATTTCATCTTCTGAATTGAGAATACTAAGGCCAAACATAGATTTTCGATTGGCGAGTACTTCAACTCATTTGGTGTCATCATCCTACTCAAGTAGTAAGGAAAATGTTCTTTCCCTTCGCCATTCTCTTGGGCTAAGAGTACTCCCACTGATCTTTCTTGAGCTGATATATAAAGTATCAATGACTTTCAAGGAACAGGAGCTGCTAAAACTGCTGGTTTTGTGAAGTAAGACTTGATGCTCTCAAAGGCATTACTACAAGCTTGGTCCCATTCGAAAAGAGTCCCCTTTTTCATAAGACGGCTGAATGGTTGGCACTTTCCTGCTAGATTCGAGATGAATCTCCTACGATAGGCTAACTTCCCTTGCAGACTCTTCAATTCATGGATGTTTCTTGGCTCGACCATCTTTAGAATTGCATCTACTTTTACTTGATCAATTTCTATTCCTCGATGTCGTACAATGAAGCCAAAAATTTTTCCAAAGGTAACTCCAAACGCACATTTCAAAGGATTCATTCTAAGTTGACACCTCGTAGTAGATCAAACAGCATCCTCAAGTCTTGCAAGTGATCACACTTTTTTCTTGATTTCACTACTAAATCATCGACATAACATTCAACATTTTTGTGAAGAATGTTATCAAAGATGGTTTGCATAGCTCTTTGGTATGTTGCTCCTGTGTTCTTCAAACCAAAAGGCATTACCTTGTAGCAATAAATGCCCTTAGGAGTGCGGAATGCGGTCAACTCTTCATTATTTGGCGACATGCAAATTTGATTTTAGTCGGATGAACCATCCATAAAAGACATCGCCTCATACCCAGTAGTGGCATCAATCATAAGCTCAGGGATAGGAAGTGGAAATTCATCTTTGGGACATGCATTATTGAGATCTCTAAAGTCAACGCAAACTCGAATTTGCCCATTCTTCTTCCTCACGGGGACAATACTTGAAACCATGTGGGGTACTTAACTTCACGGATAAAGCCAGCCTCAATAAGCTTGTTAACTTCAGTTTCGATCACGGGAACCAATTGAGGCCTAAAATGCCGTTGAGCTTGCTTGATGGGACGTGCACCGCTTTTCACAGCAAGATGATGGAATGCTACCTTCGGGTCTAATCCATGCATTTCTTTGTAACTCCAGGAAAATATATCTTTATACTCTTTAAGTAAGTGAACGTAGGCTTTTTCCTCATCACTCGCCAGTGAAGCATTCACGTAAGTGGGTTTTGGATCTTCATCAGTTCCAAGGTTGATGTCTTTCAATGCATCAACTGTCACCTTTACTCCTTCAAGTTTGGGTGGCATATCTTTATCATCTTCATCTTCTTGAGGTTCTCCATCATTGAAAGATATATGGTAACACCATGAAACATTATCCAACTCTCTATCAATTTAAATTGGAGAAAAAGTATAACTTTCGTCTTGTGTAGTGACGTGATATGAAGAGCCAACACTTTCTTCATCTTCATCACGTTGCTTGGTGTAGACCACAACATACGACTTTTTCTTTAGTACTTCTCCACATGAGACCACAATGTTCGTTTGCCGCCTCATTCTAGAAGGGATCAGACTTTGAAAGTCTTTAGGAGCATTTTGAGATTTTGGTAAAGCAGATGCTTGCATACGTTTGCCATTTCTCCAAACCTTGTTTTTCTTCCTCAATGGTCCTAACCTCTCAAATACATAAATCCTCCTCGTTAAGATTCCAAGTCGATCGAAGACATAAGTTCTTTTGTTAGAATTAGCAAACTCATCTTCCATAGTTATGTAGTTGTTGCTTACCCTTTTTATGGAGATGCGGATAGGTGGAGGTTGTTTGTAGCCCAACCCTTCACGTTGTTGCCTCATAACAGGTTCTGATGGAAGCTTCCCCAATTTTGACGGTTCGTTAGGATCGAATCCAGCTTTTGCTAGCAACCTGTAAGCATTAGAATCAAAACCTTCTTATGTACGCTTCATTGGGAGTGCTTTATATTGGGGAGACTTAGGGACCACAAATTTTCCATGAATTAATGACTTAGGAGCCACAGACTTCCCAAGTAATTTTTTGAATGACTTTATCGTATCAATTCGCCTTACGGGAAGGGTCAACCCTTCCAACGCATTTTCTTGCAACTTGAGAGAGTGTCCTTTGTCCTCCTTTGCCTTTGGGACATAACGAGGATGGGTGTGACCTTTTTACTTAAAAAAGCACCAATCACGTTAGGCATCTTGTTTGGATTGCCAAACTTTGAATCTTCCTTGTTTGCGACTTTTGTTTTACCGACCACTACCTTAGCCATCTTGTTAAGGAGTTCGACATCTCCGGATGCAATGTCATCAACTTTTATGGAATATTTCTTCAAGTAAAACTTCGCGTCAGCAAAGTGAGCTTCAGCTTCAGTGAATGTATTATCATCCGCAATAATCCTTTTCGCAACTCCATCCTTATAATACTTCAAACATTGGTGGTAGGTAGATGGGATTAATTTTTTCTCATGTACCCACGGCCTACCAAGCAAAATGTTATATGAAGTCTTTGCATCAATTACATATAACCACACACTTGGTTGAAACTCTCCGATGGTAAAGTCTATTTTAACGGTCCCTATGGACCTTTGTCCTCCTTGATTGAATCCTTGGATCATTAAGAGACTATCAGTAAGATCTGTTGTTGATATCCCACGTTCTTTCATTATGCGAATTTGAAGGATGTTGATTCCAGATCCTCCATCGATTAGGATTCTATTCACCCTTTTCTCACGTGCAAAACCAACTATGAATAAAGGGCGATTATGAAATATGTGACCAAGTAGAAGATCATCATCAGAGAATGTGATTTTGGCCATACATACATCTTCGACTCCAGGAGATGACCGTGGAGCATCTTTCGGTGATGGACATGATGGATTTTCAACTTCAGGAGACAGCTTTGGAGTATATTTTGGTGATGGACATGATGGAGTTGCATCTTTCACATCCTTTTCATCGACATTACAACATAGAGCTTTTGTGCCATCGCATGTGAACTTGGTGTAACACCAATTTTGCAAATATTCTCCTAATGTAATTGGTCGACGCAACTCTTGGTAGTGGTGTACCTTTATTTCCTTCTTCTTTGAATGCACAATCAAAGTTTTGGTTTTGGGTCTCCTTACCATATTTTCCCTGACGTGTTGCTTTGTTGACTCCTTATACGAACTCACTTTTCAGTGTTTACAATGATTCACAAGAGTCCAGCCCCAATCATCAAGATCATCTACTGGGTCTTCATCTTCTCTTGTCGATCCCTCTCCTACAGAAGCCACATCACTCAGTATAGGAAGAGATAACAAATTATTTACATCAATGGGCTTGAAGTCTCCAAACTTGATCATTATTATATGATTGATGTTTGAAATGTCTTGTTCCATAATTCCTTCAACAAAATTGCAGGTCATGACCAGATTGGGTAAGTCAGAAGCTACACTGACTTGGTTTGAACTCAATTTCTCATCTTCAAGTTCAATCTTCCCTTCGCGAGCTAAGTCCATAATTTTATCCTTGAAAACGAAGCATTTCTCGATAGGGTGGCCAACCAACCAGTGATATTTGCAGTATTTTGGATCATCACTCCTCCCTACTTCATCTGGCTATTTCATCTCTGGTAACTCAAAAAGTTTCATCTCAAGGAGTTCATCAAAGATTGAGGAAACATCTGAGTCAAGAAATGGGTAGTCCTTCCGCTGCATGTCCTTCAAGGTGAGCTTTTGATTTTTCTTTCCTTCAAAAGAAGTCGCTTTTGCGCTCTGTGTGTTGCCCACCTTTGTGGTGAACTTCACATGAGAATCATTGACGTTCATGGATTCTTTGTTTTCAGCCTTTGGAAAATATTTTCCCACTTTCTTGAATTCTTGCCTTTCTTTGCCTTTGCGGAGTTCGTGGACAGGTGACGTTTCAGTTCCAACCGACGACATGCTTAATTACATATCATGAGCTTGAGTGGCCAATTCTTCAAAAGTTCTAGGCTTTATGCCTTGCAAAATATAGCGGAGACCCCAATGCATACCTTGAATGCACATCTCTATGCCTGAAGCTTCACTAAGTCTATCTTTACATTTTAGACTTGCATGCCTCCATCGGTTGATGAAGTCAAATACCGGCTCTTCATTTTGTTGACGTGTGTTTGTAAGTTCCACCATGCTTACAGTACGTCTTGTGCTATAGAAACGGTTGAAAAATTCTTGCTCCATTTGTTCCCAACTATGAATGAAACCTGACTCAAGGTCTGTGTACCAGTCGAAAACATTGCCCGTAAGGGAGCGGACAAATTGTTTGATGAGGTAATCGTCGTATGTTCCAACATTGTTGCAGGTTTCAGTGAAGTGTGCCACGTGTTGCTTTGGGCTTCCCTTACCATCGAACTGTTGAAACTTTGGAGGTTGATAACCGGCAGGCATTTTCAAGCTATCAATCCTTGCAGTGTATGGCCTTGCATATGTCAAGGAGGATTTTGTGGCAACATCGTACTTGTCTTTAATGGTCCCCATGATGAACTCCTTGATTTGGTTGATAGGGATCGTTCCTTCAGAGGAAACTTGGATTTTTTTAGTATATTCCACTTGCTTTGTGGGGCGATTTATCGTCTCTTGTACTTGTGGACGTTTTCCAGGTGCATGACTTGATTCTTCATCCATCATGTCCTCCACCCTATCAGTTAGCTTAACAATTCGAGTATCTTGATCTTGAACATACTTGGTCAAGCCTTCAATAGCTCTTGTAAAGCTCACGAGTTGTTCTTCAACGGAACGGATGAAGCATTAGTCACCATCGCATGCATTACCATAGTAGGTGATGGAGAATATTATTGATTTTCCCAAACATGAGATGCAAATATGTTATGTGGGGTAGATCATGTGCTCAAGACATCATCGTCGACTAAAACAAAGGGCTTTTTGTATGTAGATAGGCTCAATTGGGCAAGAACCCTCTCGACCATTTCGGCGATGTCTTATTTTGCGGCTTTCAAAGGAGACTTCACACATTTTGTGGACATACTAAAGGCAATAGCAGATTTGGACGGCACTCGTGAGGCTTGTTGTCCCAAAAATTTGGCTTGGTTCCTTGTGATAGGTCCCATTTTTCCCGCAGTAACATCATGGATGTTTTCCACAGCGATGCAGAATTTGGATCCGTCAATTTTTGCAGATTTCGATGCAGATGCGAATACGAATGTAGATCTAGATTTGTATGCAGATGCAAATTTCTAGTTGATCTTCTTGGAAGCCATCTCAGTGTTCTTTGTCACGCCCCAGATTCAAGGGAGCAACTGGCTCCTAAAGCCAAAACTCAGGCCCGAGCCGACCCTGCTGAACCATTTGCTACTAGCGTATGGCAACCACACACACAATCAAGAAAACAAACAAGTATATCTCGGCTTAAAACTAAGCCCTCGGTCGGCAAGGCCCCTGTCAACTGATCTATAAAAGAAACAGCTACTCCAAGGAGATCATATAAATAAATAGCCAACTAGCACAGAAGTCCTGATTGGGCCGTCGAGGCCACCATGATATCTATACCAAAACTAAAAGCAGGTATATATCAATACAATACATCAAACAATTCACAAGCTTCAGCAAATCAACAACATAGGCCAGTATGGCCATAACGTAGCTATACACCCCACACACTAGTCTGCAAGCCTCTAAGAGTAGTAAAGATTAGCGGGATAGGGCCCCAGCCTACCCATAAAGATATATACAACAAAAGGTAACAAACCTCCCAACTCTGGCAGCTCCGGAGGAAAGGGGCTAGCCAACTGGATAAAAGTCAATCATGCTGCTAAGGAGGTCTACTCGGTCATCTGTCAGGACCTGCATGCATGAATGCAGTGCCTCCAAGGCAATGGGGCGTCAGTACAAAATAATGTACAGAGTATGAAAGGCAATAGACTATGATGAGGTATCCTTATATACTGGACTAATCTGATAAGTAAATCAAGGATAAGATAGGTGTACTGACCTGCTCTTAAATCTACACTTATAAAAAATGATAGAACAACAACCTAACCAAGCCCCCATAAGCTCGACAGGTACAAACAGCACGCAAGACCACCTACTCAGGCCCTCATAAGCCCGGAAGGTGCCAATCAGCCTATATACCCCTATCGGTAGTCCCCTAGCCCCGTAGAAAGTCACATAGCCCTTTTTGGCATTAATATAGCCCATAGGCAGCACATAGCTCTCTTAGGCATCAACATAGCTTATAGACAACTCATAGCCCTCTTAGGCAACAACATGGCCCTGTAGGAAGCACATGGCCTTCTTAGGCGTCAATATAGCCCTATAGGCAACTCATAGCCCTTCTAGGCATCAATATGGCTCCGTAGGAAACTCATAGCCCTTTTAGGCATCCATATAGCCCTATAGGCAGAACATAGCCCTTCTAGGCATAGATCACATTCTTGCAGCTAACCACAATAGCCCCAAGGGCAACAATAACAATCCAATCGCTAAAAGCGAGCAATTCAGTTATAAGCAACCTATACAAATAGCCTCTAAGTCGTGTCCAACATAGGGACGCTACTAACTGAATAAGAATCCCGACAAGGGAGAATTATATCAACTCGATCAGCTAATAATCAACAATCACGGCTACAAGTATATCAAGGATAAAAACCCAAATACATTGCTTCTAAGCTTTAAGGAAACATGTCGTAAGTAGGGAATAGCCT
>JAJOOO010009611.1:0-11133 GCA_029582685.1 Solanum piurae | reverse complement strand
TACAATAGAGCAATTAAGGATCTTGTGAGGTAACATTATAGTCTAACACAATGGGAGTAATAACCAATAAAGGGAACATATGAACATGTGAAAAGATGACATAAATGATGGAATAGACAATTGAAGCAAGTTGGCAAGATATGGGAAGATCGTATATCAAACATATAAACATATGTACCATATGTAATCTAGGATCATTTTGATTTGTATAAGTGGAATACGTGCCAAGGGTACTTTGACGATGAAACAAGTTTAAACCCTGCATGCTAATACTTGGCAGAGTAAGCACGTACATTTAGTAATAAAATCATATTAGAGTACTCACTTTGATGATCTAGGGAGTAGGAACTGCAACTATGGATTAGTCACTACCAAGGGCACTTAGAGAGCCTACTTTGTAATACAAGTGTTGGATTCATGCCAAAGAAATAGGAACTCGAATAGCCTTGCATACCTCATTTCACAATTCGTATAGCTTACGAACTGTCAACCTGTCTTTTAACGCCATAGTTTTCATCTACAACAACCAATCATTAAGGCTAATATTAGCAGCTTACCAACCAACTCGGGATATTTCAACTCATCAAAACAATTACCAGCCAGCCAACCCATAATCCTTCTAATTGATTATTTTCTTTCACAAATTCTGTCTGTTATAGTTATTTACACGAAACAACCTTCCCATGGAAGGGGCAGTGAGCTTACCAAAACTTTAATTTAGTGGTTTTCAATCACCATCCCATGAGTTGCAATAAATAAGTAAGTCTAGAATTCTCAAATAAACTAATAATTAGAGGTAGTGGCAAAGCCTTTACCTTGGCTATCTAAATTTGTTATTCTCCTTCAATTACTATTTTTGTAACCTTCTCCTAATCTTTGGAAGTGAGTGGCAAAACCTTGGCTGCCAACACATATAGCTATCTCTAGTTCACTCCCCTTGAAGAATTGTCCAATATACTTGAAACAATAGAGGAGAGAAGGTGATCTTGTGTCTGCTTTGGAAGAAACAAAATGAAAAATAGTTAGAACCCTAGTGGGAATATTGGGTGGCTGTTTCATCTTGAGAGAGAGAAATATATGAACTTGAGAGCTTAAAATTTGGATAAGAGGAAAATGAGATATTTGTATCAGATTTTTGGCCTTAATAGGTTCTCTTTTGCCACCTTTCTTGTACTTCATTTTCAGCCAACATGTGTCTTTAATTTAGGCCACACATTTAAGTAGGTGATGCACCTAATTTTCCATTCAAATTATTTCTTGTGGGCTTGGAAAGATTGGGCCTTGGCTGTCCATTTTCCCCTTATTCTTTTATTCAACTTGGGCCAGATTAATGCAAGTAAGTGTAGTGTACTTGGCCAAATAACATGGTCAAAAGAGTCTTAGTAGGTGATGCACCTACGTAGTCCTTTGGGCTGGTCAATAAGTCAAAGTAGGTAATGCACCTACTTGATCCTTTGGCTTGTCAATAAGTCAAAGTAGGTGATGCACCTACTTGTCACCTACTAGCTTAGTTAAGTCAAGAAAGCACCTCAATATTTTATTCCATTTCTAGACCTTAATACCTTTAACTTAACTTAAAATTTATATGCACTATGTCACTTTAAACTATAGACTCAAATACCAGCTTATGATCTCAAGTTTAAATACTTCCATCGACTTCAACTTAATCGAGTCGCATCAAAATCTACAGACAGTTCACTTTTAACCTATTATATTGTCAGTAGTCGCATAGGAAACCGAGTCCATAACTATACCACAAGGCAATTTATAAGCATCATATAAATAGAACTAATACACATAGAATATTGGGTGTTACACAAATTATTTTGAAGAAACTCCGAATTTGTTTTGAGTCTTGATTTTTTATCTCAATAAGGAAAATCAAGAAGAGAAATTTGAAGTTTTTTGTCTTGTTTCACAAACTGGTCTTTTCTTCTTGTATCATCAATCCCAATTTATCGGGGTTTTGGTAAAATTCTTTTCTTTCTACAAATTACTTCTAAAAGGTTGTTACTAATAGGGTTTATATATAAATTCTGAAGGATCCATTAGTAATTTGAGTGGAAAAAGTCAAGAGAGGGTGAGATTAATAGAGAGAGAGAGAAAAGCCAAACTGAGAGATATTTGTTTCTTTAATATTTTTTAGATGTTTAAAACAGGTAAGGAAATTGAAGCTAGAACTCAAAATGACATTAACTGTATTGATGTGTTGATCAAACGATTGAAGCAGAAGAATGTCACCGTAGCTAATTTAAGGAGAGAAACTATTTTCCATACAAGGTGTGGGATAAATGGTAATATTTGCTCTATGAGTATTGATAGTGAAAGTGGTACTAATGTGGTAAGTTCATACGTTGTGGAGAAGTTGAAACGTACATGCATTAAACACTCTACTCCTTATAAGTTGCGATGGTTCAATGATTTTTGTGAACTTATGGTTACTAAGCAATGCATGATTTCTTTGTCCATTGATAGATATTCCGATAAGGTTCTTTGTCCTAGTTTAAAAAGTTTTCTAGTTTAAAGTTTTCCTATTTTCCTAGTTATTAAGTTTCCTAGTTTAAAAGTTACCTAGTTTAAAGTTTTCCTAGTTTAAAGTTTCCATAAAAGTAGGATTTAAATCCTATTTTATTCGGGATAGATTTTCCCTATATATAAGGGTTGACTTAATTATTTTTAGACAGACATGATTAATATTATTTGAGAGGTTTCTCTTCTTTACACCTTTGTGTGTGGTGACTATGGATTTATCTTACAACCTTATAAGAACGATTCTTTAAGAGGTAAGATTAATTCTTAATTTGATATCTTTGGTTTCTATTAGTAAATTAAAGAAGGTGATTAGTCTTATACTAATTGTTGTCTGTAATTTCTTTGTAATAGGTCTAGATCACTTATGATCTAAGTTCTTGAATTGACTCTATTAGTATCATAATTAGTCTTAATCCGCTAATTGTGAATAATAAAATCAATTAGGGTTCTTAGCACTTTATCTTGAAATTGGGGATTTTATAGTTGAATTTCACATATATTTCAATTTCTGTCGTTAATCTTTATAATTTGGCTTCCGCATTATTTTCTTATTTATTCTGGAAACCCGATTCTTATTAGTTTACCCTTCGGTCGTGACATTTAGGGTTTAGGGTTTAGGGTTTAGGGTAAGGGTTTAACATTTAGAGTTTAGGATTTAGGGTTTATGGTTTATGGTTTAGATTTAGTGTTTAGTGTTTAGGGTTTAGGGTTTAGGTTTAGGTTTTAGGATTTAGGATTTAGGGTTTAGAGTTTAGGGTTTATGGTTTAGGTTTAGGATTAAGGGTTTAGGGTTTGAAGTTTAGGGTTTATGGTTTAGGGTTTGGGGTATAGGGTTTAGGGTTTAGGGTTTGGGTTTTAGGTTTTAGGGTTTAGGTTTTAGGGTTTAGGGTTTAGGTTTAGGTTTAGGGTTTAGGGATTACGTTTTAGGATTTAGGGTTTAGGGTTTAGGGTTTAGGGTTTAGGATTTAGGATTTAGGGTTTAAGGTTAAGGGTTTAGAGTTTAGGATTTAGAGTTTAGGATTTAGGGTTTAGTTTTTAGGGTTTACGGTTTAGAGTTCAGATTTAGGGTTTAGGGTTTAGGGTTTAGTGTTTAGGGTTAGGGTTTTGTGTTTAGGGTTTAGGGTTTAGGGTTTAGAGTTTAGGGTTCAGGGTTTAGAGTTTAGAATTTAGGATTTAGGGTTTAGGGTTTAGGGTTTACGGTTTAGGGTTTACGGTTTAGGGTTTTGAGTTGTAGGGTTAGGGTTTAGGATTTAGGGGTTAGGATTTCGTGTTTTTAGGGTTTAGGGTTTAGAGTTTAGGATTTAGGGTTTAGGGTTTAGGTCTAGGGATTAGGGTTTAGCATTTAGGGTTTAGGATTATTGTTTAGGGTTTAGGGTTTTGTGTTTAAGATTTAAGGTTTAGGGTTTAGGGTTATTGTTTAGGGTTTAGAGTTTTGAGTTTAGAATTTAAGGTTTAGGGTTTAGGTTTTTGGGTTTACGATTTAGAGTTTAGACTACGGGTTTAGGGTTTAGGGTTTAGAATTTGAATTTAGGGCTTAAAGTTTAGGTTTAGGGAACGGGTTTAGGGTTTAGGGTTTAGGTTGAAGGTTTGACCTATAGAGTTTAGGATTTAGGATTAGGGTTTAGGGTTAGAGTTTAGGTTGAGGGTTTAACCTGTAGAGTTTAGGATTTAGGGTTTAGCTTTAGGGTGTAGGATTTAGGATTAGGGCTTAGGTGTAGGGTTTAGGGTTTATGGTTTAGGATTTTGATTTAGGGTTTAGGGTTAAGATTTTAGGATTTAGGGTTTAGGATTTTAGGGTTTAGGTTTAGGTTTTAGTTTAGGGTTTAGGTTTTAGTTTAGGGTTTAGGGTTTTGGGTTTAAGGTTTAGGGTTTAGGGTTAGGGTATAGGGTTTAGGGTTTAGGGTTAGGGTATAGGGTTCAGGGTTTAGGGTTTGTTGTAATCTCACAAGATGAACTACAATCTGATGCGGAAATAAAAAGACAAGAAAATAAGATAGATAGATAGACATAAAAAAGAGGAAACTAATAGCAAACTAAGTGTATATTAAACCCAAAGACCTCAATTCGTTGATCCAACAAGAATCAGCTAACTCTTACGATGACCTCAAGGGAATTGATATCCCAAGCAACCAACGTTTCTAACAAGATTCAACAAAAGCTTATACAAAACTCTCAAACACTCACACAAGGATTTTAAGGTTTATAACCACAATTTTCAAAATCAGTCTTACCCTAAAATGAACCCTAAGACACCTATTTATAGTATTAGGCATTATTACATAGATGGGCCCAAAAGTGACCCGAAATGGGCCAATGGGTGAGCTAAGTCGGGCTCGCCCAATCCTCTTGGAGAGTCACCGATCAGTCGGTGATGTGCACTACTCCCTTGGCTTCTCCCTTGATAGCTAATGTAACTTTCGGCGGTCTAGGGGTCAATGGGCGATGCGCCGAATGTCCTCCATACTAGCCGAATGGGCAGCCTTCTCTTGCAGCTCATTGGATCAATTGGCGATCCTGGAACCCTCGCCAAAGTGTCCTTCAGCTCGCCGAATGGAGCACATTCTTCACTTGCTCCTTCTCTTTTCGTTAGGCCTCCCACGCTCTAAGCTATCATCCAAGCATGGTGTTACCCAACTGGGAGCTCCTTCAAGGTGCATATTTTCCCATGCAAGGCATGGAACTCCCTCATTGGCATCCATACATGCCAAATAGCCTCCATCCTTGTGAACACTCCATCAAATCTTTGAAGTTCGTGAATGAATAGGCTTGATGTAATCCATTTTACATCAGGGTTTAACGTTTAGGGTTTAGGGTTTAGGGTTTAGGGTTTAGGGTCTAGGGTTTAGGGTTTTGAGTTTAAGGTTTAGGATTTAGGGTTTAGAGTTTAGAGTTTAGGATTTAGGATTTAGGATTTAGGGTTTAGGGTTTAAGGTTTAGGCTTTAGTGTTTAGGGTTTTGGGTCTAGGGTTTAGGGTTTTGAGTTTAAGGTTTAGGATTTAGGGTTTAGAGTTTAGATTATAGAATTTAGGATTTAGGGTTTAGGATTTAGGGTTTAGGGATTAGGGTTTACGGTTTAGGGTTTAGGGTTTAGGATTTAGGGTTTAGGGTTTAGTGTTTAGAGTTTAGGGTTTAGGGTTTAGGGTAGAAGGTTTAGGGTTTTGAGTTTAGGATTTAAGGTTTAGGGTTTAGGGTTTAAGGTTTAGGGTTTATGGTCTAAAGTTTAGAGTTTGGGATTTAGGATTTAGGATTTAGGGTTTAACATATAAAGTATAAGATTAAGGGTTTAGGATTTTGGTTTATGATTTATGGTTTAGGGTTTAGGGTTTAGGGTTTAGGGTTGAGGGTTTAGAGTTTGGTTTTAGGGTTTAGGGTTTGGGTTTAGGGTTTAGGGTTTCAGGTTTAGGGTTTAGGAATTAGGGTTCCAAGTTTAGAGTTTAGGATTTAGGGTTTAGGGTTTATAGCTTAGGGTTTAGGGTTTAGGGTTTAGGGTTTAGGTTCAGGGTTTAGGATTAAGGGTTTAGGGTTTAGGGTCAAGGGTTTAAGTTTTCGTGTTTCAAGTTTAGGGTTAAGGATTTAGGGTTTAGGATTAGGGTTTAAGATTGAGTGTTTAGGATTTAGGGTTTAGCGTTTAGGGTTTAGAGTTTAGGGTTTAGGTTTAGGGATAAGGATTAATGGTTTAGGGTTAGGGTTCAAGGGTATAGGGTTTAGGGTTCAGAGTTTAAGGTTTAGGGTTTAGGGTTTAGGATGTAGGGTTTAGGTTTTATGATTTAAAGTTTTAGGATTTAGGGTTTAGAGTTTAGGGTTTAGGTTTAGGGTTAAAGTGTAGGGTTTAGGGTTTAGAGTTTGGATTTAGGGTTTTTTTTTTCTTTTTCTTTTAACGACCCTTGAGGTGGGTCAGGGGCTTAGCAGCACCCCTAGGCCTTATCATATATGGAAAACAAAATATACAAGGAGGGGGACATGTACCTTACCTCCAAACCTAAGGTGGGTCCAGAATTGACCTACCTACTATGGTTAGTCGACTCAACCCTATATAATATGATATATTATTAAACTAAGCACCTAGAGAGGACTCCTCTCTTAATACAAAGTTACTAATAATACATAAATAAGGGAGACTCTCCCCTTACAAGAAGCAACAAAAAATAGGCCTAAACAAATTACTATACCTAAAAGAGATATAATAATGTTGATTAGAATGTGATTCTAGCAACAATAAGATAGGGAAAAGTAAATTAGTGCCTTTATCATGAGTTATTTGAAATATGTTTGTCCTGCAACTTTACTGAATATACAGAATTCAGTAAGCCATTAAATGACTTTCCTTTTTGTTGTACGTGGCAAGTCAAGGAGGTTTTTCGATCCTTTTCAACTTTTTTCGTCTGAAGTTTTGCACTCCCATTTGCTCTAACGGATAACTCCCTTTTACGGCACGAGGCAATTGTTGAGTCGTATAAAAATGTTGAACAATGTCTTGTTTGTGACTATGTTTAGCTAAAAGACCAGTTGTATTATTGGCCTCCCTGTAAGTATGAGCACATTGAAAGAAAGCACATTGGTTAGCAATAAATTTCAATTCCTGTATATACTTGTGTAACCTCCAAGGAGGAATAACCAGCTGCAAAAACCACTTAATTAGTAATTCAGAATCAACTTCTAACAAGATATTATTGTAACCATGTTGAATGCACCAATTCAATCCATAACAGACAGCTTGAATCTCAGCTTGATTATTTGTTCCTTCACTAAATGGTATAGCAAATGCATAAATAATGTACCCTCGATCATCTCGTAGATTGCCTCCTCCTCCAATTTTCCCGGGGTTGTATAAGGCACTACCATCTGTATTCAACTTATATCTACTAGGAGGAGAAGTTTTCCACATAACTAACGTCACTCTTATATCCTATTTACAGTGTTCAATACAGTCCACCATTGCTGACCAGATCACTGGCAGCTGAAGGTAAGGAAAAGCAGGTTGAAGAATTAATAGCATATCTTTGAAAATTAGATATTTAACTGTAAGGATAGTGGATTTCTTTCCTGCATATTTTGCTGAGCATCTGTTCTTCCATAGGTTCCAGCAAATTACTATAGGTAGAGTCTGTATAATTGTCGTATGAGCTGCATTCTTCCCTTTTAAATTCCTCCAACACCTAAGTTGATTAATCAGAGAGGTCTATTGAGCCTGGAGACCCAAGCTGCCTGCAAAAAATTTCCAGATATGTGCTGCAAAGTGCCCTTGAATAAAAATGTGATCCACTTCATCCAATCCCTGCTTAATACAACAATAACATTGTACTGGTTCTACTCCAAATCTGGCTAGTGTTTCATTGGTTGGTATTTTATGTCTTATTGCTCTCCATAACAGAAAAGACATTATGAAGGGTATATGTCTATGCCAGATTTGAGAGTTAAGGACAACATTGTCCTTCTTTTTCCTGCAGATTTCCCATGCTGATGTAGGTTTAGGGTTTAGGGTTTAGGGTTTAGTGTTTAACGTCTAGTGTTTAGGGTTTAGGGTTTAGAGTTTATTTTTTAGGGTTTAGTGTTTAGGGTTTAGGGTTTAGGATTTAACATTTATAGTTTAGGTTTTAGGGTTTACAGTTTACGGTTTAGGTTTAGGGTTTAGGATTTAATGTTAGGGTATAGGTTTTTGGTTTAGGGATTAGGGTTTAGGGTTTAGCATTTACTGTTTAGGATTTAGGGTTTAGGATTTAGGATTTAGGATTTAGGGATTAAGGTTTAGGTTTTTGGGATTAGGGTTTAGGGTTTAGCATTTAGGGTTTTGGGTTCTGGGTTTTAGGTTTTGGGTTTAGTGTTTAAGATTAGAATTTAGGGTTTATCTGGGTTTTAGGTTTTGGGTTTAGTTTTTCAGATTAGAATTTAGGGTTGAGGGCTAGGGTTTAAGGTTTTGGGTTATAGGTTTAGGGTTTAGGGTTTAGTGTTTAGGGTTTAGTGTTTAGGGATTACTGTTGAGGGTTTACGGTTTAGGACTTAGGGTTTAGGTTTTAGGGTTTAGGGTTTCCGGTTATAGGTTTAGGGTTTAGGGTTTAGTGTTTAGGGGTTAAGGTTAAGTGTTTTGGGTTTAGAGTTTATGATTTAGGGTGTAGGGTTTTAGGGTTTAGGTTTATATTTTAGGATTTAGGGTTTACATTTAGGGCTTAGGATTTAGGTTTAGAGTTAGTATTTAGGATTTATAGTTTAGGATTTAGGGTTTAGGGTTTAGAGTTTAGTTTTTAGGGTTTAGGGTTTAGAGTTTTTATTTATGGTTTTGGGTTTTGGGTTAGGGTTTTGGGTTTAGGGTTTAGAATTTAGGATTTAGGGTTTAGGGTTTAGGGTTAGGGTATATGGTATAGGATTTAGGGTTTAAGGTTTAGGATTTAGGGTTTAGGGTCTAGTGTTTAGGGTTTAGGGTTTACTATTTAGGATTTAGGGTTTAGGGTTTAGGGTTTAGAGTGTACGGTTTAGGATTTAGGTTTTAGGGTTTAGGATTTACGTTTTAGGGTTTAGGTTTATGGTTTAGGGTTCAAGGTCTAGAGTTTAGGGTATAGGGTTTAGGGTATAGAGTTTAGGGTTTAGGGTTTAGGGTTCCTAGTTTATGGTTTAGGGTTTAGGGTTTAGGGTTTTGAGTTAGGGTTTAGGGTTTAGGGTTATAGGGGTTTTGGTTAAGTGTTTAGAGTTAAGTGTTTAGGGTTAAGTGTTTGGGGTTTAAGGTTTAGCTTTTAGGGTTTATGGTTTGGGGTTTGGGGTTTGGGGTTTTGGGTTTAGAGGCTAGGGTTAAGGGTTTAGAGTTTAGGGTTTCAAGATTCAGGTTTAGGGTTTAGGGATTACGATTCCAAGTTTATAGTTTAGGATTTAGGGTTAATGTTTTAGAGCTTAGGGTTTAGTGTTTAGGATTAAGGGTTTAGGGTTTAGGTTCAGAGTTTAGGATTAAGGATTTAGGGTATTGGGCTTAGGGTTTAGGGTTTAATATTGAGTGTTAAAGCTTTAGAGTTTAGGATTTATGGTTTAGGGTTTAGGGTTTAGGGTTTAGGTTTAGGGTTTAGGTTTAGGGTTAAGGATTAATGGTTTAGGGTTTAGGGTTTGGGGTTCCAAGTTTAAGGTTTAGCGTTTAGGATGTAGGGCTTATGCTTTATGATTTAGAGTTTTGGATTTAAGGTTTAGGGTTTAGTGTCTAGGGTCTAGGGTTTTGGGTTTTGGGTTTAGGGTGTAGGTTTAGGGTTAAGGTTTAGGGTTTTAGGGTTTAGGGTTTATGGTTTAAGGTTTAGAGTTTTGATTTAGGGTTTAGGGTTTAGGTTTTGGGTTTAGGATTAAGGGTTAGATTTTAGGGTTTTGGGTTTAGGGTTTAGGGTTTAGGGTTTAGAATTTAGGATTTAGGGTTTAGTATTTAACCTTTAGAGTTTAGGTTTTGGGGTTTACGGTTTAGGGTTTAGGTTTAAGGATTAGGATTTAGGGTTAGGTTTAGGTTTTAGGTTTAGCATTTACGGTTTAGGGTTTAGGGTTTAGGGTTTAGGTTTAGGGTTTAGGGTTTAGGGTTTAGGATTTATGGATGAGGGTTTAGGTTTAGGAATAAGGGTTTAGGGTTTAGGGTTTATGGTTTATGGTTTAGGGTTTGGGGTATAAGGTTTAAGGTTTAGGGTTTAGTGGTTATGGGTTAGGGTTTACGCTTTAGGATTGAAGGTTTCAGGTTGTAGGTTTAGGGTTTAGGCTTACGGGTTTAGGGGTTAAGGTTTTGGGTTTATTGTTTAGGCTTAGGGTTAGTGTTTAGTGTTTTAGGTTTAGAGTTTAGGGTTTAGGGTTTAGAGGTAAGAGTTTAGGATTTAGGTTTTAGGGTTTAGGATTTTGGGTTTTGGGTTGAAGGTGTTAGGATTTAGGGTTTAGGGTTTTGAGTTGTAGATTTAGGGTTTAGGGGTTAGGATTTAGGGTTTAAGGTTTAGGGTTTATAGTTGAGGGTTCAGTGTTAGGATTTAGGTTTTTGAGTTTAGGATTTAGGGTTTAGGGTTTAGAGTTTAGGATTTTTGGTTTAGAGTTTAGAATTTGGGTTTATGGTTTAGGGTTTAGATTTAGGGTAAGAGTTTAGTGTTTAGTGTTTAGGGTTCACGGTTTATTGTTTAAGGTTTAGAGTTTAACATTTAGGGTTTAGGGTTTAGGATTTAGGTTTAGGGTATAGGATTTAGTGTTAGGATTTATGGTTTAGAGTTTAGGGTTTAGTGTTTGGATTTAGTGTTTAGGTTTAGGGTTTGGTTTTAGGGTTTGGGGTTTAACATATAGAGATTAGGATTTATTGTTTAGGGTTTAGGGTTTAGGTTTAGGATATAGGATTTAGGGTTTAGGGTTTAAGGTTTAGGGTGTAGGGTTATAGGGTTTAGGGTTTAGGGTTTTGAGTTATAGGTTTAGGGTTTTGGGTTTAGGGGTTAGGATTTAGTGTTTAGGGTTTAGGGTTTAGAGTTTAGAATTTAGGGTTTAGGTTTAGGGTTTAGGGTTTAGGATTTAGGATTTAGGATTTAGGGTTTAGGGGTTTGAGTTTAGTATTTAAGGTTTAGGGTTTTGGGTTTAGGGTTTAAAGTTTACAGTTTAGGATTTAGGGTTTAGGGTTTA
>JAJOOO010009607.1:0-16568 GCA_029582685.1 Solanum piurae | reverse complement strand
ATTTGTAGATATAAAATAGTTTTTCTCTGTGCTATTATAGATTTGTGACAAACTCCTGCAAATATATTATTGTTAAGTCTATTTTGCCTACATCTCAATTCGTGTCTTTTTGCTATAATTATTTCAGTAAGTTTTTATCTATATTCGTTATTCTCGTTATTCATTGTATCTTTAAATATTGAATATATTTATATTCTATTTTAGATATATTATCTATTAATTGATTTAATTTGTCGTTATAAGTTTTTGTTATATTGAGTTGTTTATATTCCAGATATAATTTATTTAATTTTCTTCTTATTTTTCTACTAGTATATTTCTCAACATCCACAACTCTGATGCGAAAATTTTCGAAAAATAAAAAATATTCGGAAGGGTCAAAATCATTTTTATAATTTAAAACCAAAAGGAGCCATGAGCTCAATCATCCACAGAAAGTAGTGTAAAAACAATTTTAAATAGAATAACCCAAATATATACAAAACAACACGAATATCAACATAAAAGGTGTGGGCCTCACCCCACTACAATTAAAAGCAATTTTTCCTCAAATGCAATTAAAATAAAGTATCCAAAAGTAAAAGTATAATAAGACAGAGAGGGAGGTAAAGAAAGGTCCTGTCTATACAGTCTCTCTCTCTGTCGGAGTCTCAGTAGCTAGTGTAGCAGTCTGTGTATGGGCATCAGTTCCCGGAGTAGCCTCAGACGGAATAGTAATGTCGGATCCACTAGGGCCTGCTGTGGATGTTTCAATCGACGATGTCTGGATCATTGGCTCCACAACCGTCCCTATAAGATCTGGCAAGTCGCTGAATATCCCTTCATCTCTGCTCTCCTGTGTCTCCTCAGCATTCACTAATATCAACTTTTGATCAGTCTCTGCATGCCCTACATCATCCCTCTGCAGATCTACGGTAGTAGCTGGAGGAATCCCCGAGGTCTCAGGAGCATCCTCGTCATCTTCTCCCTGCATCAGTGTAGTGAAGTCGGTAGACTTCAAATAGGCTACATCCTTCTTCAACTCTTCTATTTCGGCTTGTAATGTTGAAACCTCGGGTGTCTCCCCCTGTCTGCTCTTGCAAGCAGTGACTCTAGCAGTAAGATCATTAACAGTGGTCCTAAGGGGGGTTAGTGCAGTCAAGATGGCACTTTCAATCATCCCTGGGATGTATTTCTCCAATCGAGTCGCCCTCACATCTGCTGAATAGGCTTGCCGCCCCATCTTCAGGATCATAGCATGAGTGATCCTGGTAGGCTGAGAGCTCTGAGAAGAAGGGGAGGGTATACCTGAAGACTCTGAGGCCAGAATAGACGAAGGTTCTGCTGCAGGTAATAAGTCAACATCAACCTCTAGAGAAGTAACTACTAGAGATGCTCTCCTCCCATCAGCCTCCTCTCGTGTGAACTCGGCTTCTATACACCGGATATTGGTGGAGGAAGATGGGGCGACCGCTATATCTCTAGCAGGATCCCGGGGTACACCTGCACGCCAACATAACTCAGTGATCAGAACAGAAAAAGGTAGAGACGTTTGTGTCTGTTTGGCATTCATAGCCATCTCCTGTGAAACCAGTAGTCCCAGGTCGATCCGCCTCCTAGCCATGATAGAACCAAGGCAGGCCGCCTTAGGGTGACGCAGGATGGACTCGTTCTGTGATTGCATGATAGTGCTGCTGATGAAACCAAACCAGTATTGGAAGGCAATGTTCATATCCCTCTTCTCAATAAGAGCTCCTGCATCCATCCACCTCGGGGTGATGTCAGAGATCATCAGAGCTAGCCAACCCTTCAAATCATCTAGAGATGGAACAATAGGCAAACCCTGGTAGGGCAGTGCCAAGTGCAGCGGCAGACCTAATACAACATTAATATGCTCGTTGTGACACTCCACCTCCTTGCCTCTAACCATAAATGACTTCACCAGTCGGAACTCACTAGCCTTCTTCGCCTAGTGAACTGCTCCAACTCATGATATATGAGTGTATTAAGTACCTCAGCGTGCTTGCTCTCCAAACCCTCCATAGATAGTAACTTTTCTTCTAGAATGGTTCGTAAGCCATCGACTTTTAATCTGTTCAGCAATCTGGGTGGAGGTGGAGCGACGGGGGGTGCAGGGGATACTGGAGGTGGTGCTGGAGTTGGGGCTGATTCAGTAGTCGGGGGAGTGACAGCTGAGGGAGTACTAACGGCTATGTGCTGAGATCTGGTCTGGAGTGCATTCCTTCGGTGAATCAGAGGCTGTTCATACTCTGGTTCATCAAAATATGGCTCAATAGCTACTCTTTTTCTAGCTATGTGTTTCTTCTTCTTGCCTTTGTCTCCCGGCTGGAGGTTATCCCCTTTCCTCTTTGGAGGATTTGTTCCTCCTTCATTGATTGTAATGCCTTTAGTCTTTTTCTATGGTTTCTCAGTTAAGTTGGTGAGAAATATATCTGCAAAAGGTCAAGTTGACGATGAAATGGAGCAGTCGGTGCGTCGCTGATCAGCTCCGTGAAGCAGTACTATATCGCCCAACGACTCAAAATGCGAAGAGGCTGAAGGCTAAAGCAGGAAGGTGATGAAATCATCCAAAAGGTGGATCGCCGAGCGTATTGGCGATCCCGACTAACTGCGCCAATGGTTCTCCACAACACAAATTTTCAAACACTATAAATACTTGTTTAAATATCATATGATATCACTTCTATTATTGGAACCTTTCTACAGTTTTTGAGAGAGTCTAAGTTTTAGAGGGTTTTGGAGACTTTGTTCTAAAACCTTGAAGATTCAAAGGGTTTCAACTCCAAGAAATTGGACATGGGTCTCGAAGATTCTTCACTCTTGACATGTTTTAAACTTAATTCATCATACCCAGTTGATGGAAACTAATATTGGTATAAATTTTTATCGCTTTTACATGTCTAGCTAAAACCCCATTTCTTGATGTATGATTTTTTGAATATGGGCTAAATTATTCGTTGGGTCTTGCTTGTTAATGGTTTATTTGTTGTTTAAATGTGATTTCATTTAGTAGTTGTGTATGAACTTAATGGGATTGTAGTTGCAAATACGATTTCATCTTAGTGTTTTTCGCTTGCTCGAGAGAGATGTCGTAAAACTAAGACTACTAAATTGATAGCCGGTGGTATTGGGTCGACATGGGCTCAACTCAAAAGAGTGAATCCTAGTCCTTCTCCCACACATTCAGCTCGAGAGAGTGAATGGGCTAAGGCGGAGGTTGTGCCTAATTCGGCAACTCGGTGTTCGAGAGAGACTGAGTTGATACGAGGTAAGTTACTCGAGGGAGAATTTACCCCCACTATAGTCTAGCCTAGTAACAGATTCTAAACAATTTACTATCAAATGCATGTACCCGATATTCTAGTTTAACCCGTATTCCTATCACATCCCAAGAATCCCGTCTCCATATCTCGTTTCCTTACATTTTTACTTTTTTTTAGTTGTTAATTAATACAAATCCCCATTGATAATTGACGATTGTGTTACTCCTTAGATTTAGTATGTTTTTATTCGTTAATATTTATAGCTATGACTAATTAGAACTTGATTTTATTTTTCTACTAATTCTCAAAAACCACTCCCTGTGGGAACGATCCCAACCCTTGTTTGTGTTAGTCTATAAACCAATTACATCACAAGAATCGAAATAGTATCAGTTTATTACGTCGAACACCAATCACCCACATGTCTGTGTTAGTCTATAAACCAATTACATCACAAGAACTCATCTCATTATTTGTTCAATCGTGATATTTGATGTTGTTATAGTTGATAGCTAAAACCAAAATCCCCTTATTTGACACTTGTGTCATCCCTTGATTTCGATTATGTCTTCATTCGATAATGTCTATTCCTATGGCTGATTCAAACTTATTCGCACTTGACTATTGAATCTTAAGCACGTACCGCTCCTTGTGGGATTCGACTCCAACTCATTTAGTTGGGTTATTATACTGAGTAACGATCGTTGACGCTTAGAACTTGATTAAGTGTCCTTGAAACATTAATCAGTATCTTCAGAGGGGTAGAGAATTGGGTTTAGAGACGCGTGAATTCATTTTTTTTTGTGGTTATGGTAATAGTGTCACGGGTCCATCAGATTGATTAAAAGTATGGGAAAAGACTTGAGAAAAGTGTGTATAGACATTAGCTCGAGTGTGATGATAAGTGCTTTGGTTTTGTTTTTTAATTTAGTAATGAGTACAAGCAAATTTTTACCGAAAGATATTGTAAGATCGATGGAGATTCGATCAATGATAAGCGAAGATCCATAAATTCATAAAAATCTTCAGGGTACAAGCTAATGTTGATAGACAAGGGGATTGTGTTATACGGTAAGATTTAGAATTTCAATTTTTTTTCATTATAAGTCTACATTCTTGGTGATATATTTTGTCAAGGTATGAATCGGCAACATGAGAAATAATGAATAGTATCTGGTAATGAGCATTTGATAGGACTTACACCTGGGTTGGGTAGTAAAGTTTATTACTGTTGATTGTTAAATACTTAAGAAAGGTTTTCATTTGAAGTATTAGTCTATAGTCAGGTAAATGGTCGGAGTGTTCATGATGGTTGTTGGTATTGAGAGTGTGGACTTCAGTGAAATGATATGAAGAGTATGTCGAATCAACTAAACGGAAATGACTAGTATTGACTGATGAGTCCACAATTTGGACACATTTAGGGATTTATTTTAATGAATTTACTGTCCTCAAATGCATAATTAGTCTAAAAAAACTGATGTAAATCCTTGAGTTTCAGGTATTTGGAGTTAGAGACAAAGCATGAACACTATGGAGGAAAAAGGAAAAAGCCAGCTGAAAGAACGAAGAAAAGAAGACATGAGGATCGCCGAAGCCATTGGGTGAACTGCTGAACGGCCTTAATATTTCCTAATGTTCCAGTGTGCTGAGCCCTGAAGAAAAAAATCAAGTTGGCGATTAAAGGGAGCAGTCGGCGCGTCGCCGAATAGTTCTGCGAAGAAGCACCATATCACCTAATGATTCAAAATGCGAAGATGCTGAAGGAAAAAGTTGAAAGGCGATGAACCAGATCAAAGGGCGGATCGCTGAGTGTATCGGCGATCTCGACTAACTACGCTGAGTGATCCTTCGCAGCATAATTTTTTGAAAGCAATAAATACCCATTTAATTCTATAGATTAGTATCAAGTTGTAGCGAATTATTACTGATTTTTAGAATATTTTTAGTTTGAGTTCTTAGAGTTTTTGGGAGACATTGTTCTTGAGCATTGAAGGTTTTGAAGGTTTTCATCTCGAAGCGATTGGAAGTGGGCATCAAAGAATATTCATCCTACACGTGTTTAAATATATTATTTATCGCACCCATTTGATGGAAACACTTTTTGGTATCGATTTCTATCTCTTTAACATGTCTAGCTAAAACCTCAATTCTTGGGGTGTGATTATGTGAATTTGGGTTAAATTTATTGTTGGGTATTGCTCATTGATAGTCTATTTGCTGTTTAAATGTGATTTCATTTAGTAGTTGTGTTTGAACTTAATGGGATTGTAGTTGCAAATACAATTTCATCTTCGTGTTTTTCGCTTGCTCGAGAGAGAGGTTTTAAAACCAAAACTACTAAATAGATAGCCTGCGTTTATTGGGTCGTTGTAGGTTCAACTCGAGAGAGTGAATCCTAGACCTTCTCCCACACATTCAGCTCGAGAGGGTAAATGGGCTAAGGCGAAGGTTGTGCTTAATTGCTGCAACTCGGTGTTCGAGAGAAGCCGAGTTGATTCGGGTAAGTTGTTTGAGAGAAAATTTAACCCCAATAAAGTCTGGCTTAGTTACAAATGTTCAGCAATTTACTATCAATAGCAATTTACCTGGTTGTTTATTATATCCCATATTCCTATCACATCCCAAGAATCCCGTCTGCCTATCTCGCATCTTTATATTCTTGCTATTTTTGTTTATTAGTTGAATACAAACCCCCATTGATAATTGACATTCTTGTCACTTCTTGATTATCATGCTTTTACTCGTAAATATTTATAGCTATGACTGACTAGAACATAATTTTACTTTTCTATTTAATTCTCGATTACTAACTGCTCCCTTGGGATACGACCGCAACCCATTTGGTTGGGTTATATTACTGCACGCGATCGTTGACACTTGAATTGGAAGATGTGTCTTTGATTACGTCAAACAACAAAATGGCTCCGCTGTCGGGGAGTGGTGTTACATGAGATTATTTAGTTAAGTTGGATCTTGTTCTTGTTAATTATAGTGATACTTACTTAATTTTTAGTTTTAGTTGTATTTTGCTTGTTTGTGTATTACAACAGGACATATGAGTGTGAATGGTAATTCAGGGTATAAAACGGATCACCCCCTTTTGAAATTATTGAACCTTAGAAACAACCTCCTAACGTTCAAGTAAGTGGGGGGTGAAACTATCCATGAGATGTGGCCTAGGTTTAATGCATTACTACAGCAGTGCCCAACTCATGGGATGCCTGATAAATTGTTGTTGGAATGCTTCTATCAGGGGCTTGGTCCCAAAAATAGAAGCATTGTTGATCAACTCTTTACAGGTTGTTTGGCACAACAACCCTATGAAGTGGTAGCCCAACTCCTTGATGGCATGGTTAAAGCCAACAAGGAAGCAGAAAAGGACCAAAAATGGGCTGCATTGTTGATTCAGCTAGATGATCTGTCCAAAAAGGTAATAAAGTTGGAAGCAAGGTTTAAGAAGAAGAGCAAGTACCTTCCCCCTCGCAAGTGTAAAAAGATAAAACACCACGAGGGTGGACAAAATGGAGAGGTCCTTTCACTCATTCTACATAAAATTGAGTAACAAGATAGAGTGTTGAATGTCGAAATGCTGAATCAAATGACGACCTCCCATTCCATGATGATTCAGCTACAAGACGCCCAAATAGGCGAAGTGTTGTCATGTCTCTACTCACAACATAAAGAGGGGTTACCTAGTGAGACTATGGCTAACCCCGAGAATAAGGTTTGAATGGTGACTTGCGTCGTTCCACGCTGTTAACTAAGGCGATGTTTGGGAGGCAACCCAAAACCCTCTATTACTTTTTTTTTGTTTTAGAAATTATGGTGTGTTGATTGTATAGGTGGAAGTGTGGAAAATGTTCAAAAAGTGAAGGATTGGCGAGCATCAGGTCCATTTAGTGAATTGTCGAAGAGGTCGACGACTCCGACCCAAATCGCCGTCAGACCATGTCGGCGATCCCAACGGAGACCACTGTTTGGACCCCTACAATAACTGTAGGTTTTGTAAAATTTAGCGAGGTGAATAACTACTCAACCTGTCGCCGAGTAGCTCGGTGAGCATGACTAATGTCGCCGAATGGGCATGAACTGGATGGATTTTCAGGACAAAGGTTTAAAAGTTTCAAATTCATTCACTTTCCCTCACTTTTTATTTTCCCAAATTCACACCTGCACTTTAGTGCTCGGACTGTGGATTACTTTGCCGCCTAGCATCTCAATCTTTATTAATTGGCATCAAAGGTTGGTTTTCCGAACCCTGAGATTATTTTATTGAAATTGTACTCATTTGCAATGATCTTATCATGTTTTTCGTGTGCTGGGCCTCTCTGATAGAATTAGTATGTTTGAATGCCTGATTTAATCTGATAATCTTGCCCGTAATGTTTTGAGTATCGAAATCACGTAGTCTTGTGCTTAAAATGAAGTAAAATTCATGGGTTTATCTTTCATGGGGTGTACTTTAATTTAACTAGTGCATGCTTTGATTTTGTTTTCGGGGGTTGCGGGATTGAATTCGAGAAGTTGGGTTGAAAATAGGCACGTTGGGTCATTTGGTGAGTTTTGTCAAGCTCGCCGAACCACTCGATGGTTCTCCTAATATCCCCATCTCGTCTTTAATTTCATGCTAAATGTGTTGTTGGAGTCTGTAACTTTCGGCGGGAAACCTGAGGTCGCCGAAGGAACTCGGCGACTAGCCAAAAGTCTTCTTGATCGCCCTTTGTCTGCACCCTTGAACCCTTCTTACACTATAACTTTCGGCGGGCTAACCCAGTTCGCCCAAGTAATTCGGTGACCCGCCAACTGTTTCGATGAGTCTCACTGCGCCTAATTCTCTGTGTGTTCATTTGGATACTTCCTAACTTCTCTTCGAGGTTTTGCAGACATGACTAGATCAAAAGCAATTGAAATAATAATACTAGTCCAAGAGAACGCTAAGGGGATTACGATAAATGAGGATGCAACTACATCCAAAGGCAAAGCTGCGAAACTTCCTGCAATGGGTGGAAAAGGCAAGGGGAAGAGGTCCACTTATAACAGGAAGACCACTATCAAAGACCCTGATGTTCCTTCATAGACCCGGGGATTCTGTGTAGCTGTGCATGTTTTTTTGGAGGACTCGCACGTGACAGCCTCTAGTGGATCTAGCACTGTCGTTCCTCTTGAGGTGATCCCGAGCACTGATGCTCAGACTCAGAGTGATACATCGGGCACTGATGCCCAAACAGATGGAGTGACTGTGTAGACATGACCCTCTCTTTACCCCCATCTCTGCCTTACTTTATTTCGAATGGTGGATGTTTTTAATTGCATTTGAGGACAAATGTTTTTATTTGTGGTGGGGTGAGGCCCATCTTTTGTTACTCCGTTTTGTTTATATATTTGGGTTAAAATCTTTAATTCATATTATACACTGCTTTTTGTGGACGGTTTGAGCATGTGGCTCCTTGCTTTTAATTGTAAATGATTTTTGACCCATCCTAAATTTTTTTGTCACCTCTTGTATGTGTTGAATGTGGCTGTTCTCTTGCAAATTTGAGTATCAGTTTTGATCAATACCGATACTTGAATATTACTCATAATCGAACATAAATGAATGCGTGGCTACGACGAGGCCAATTGAAGTTGCATATACAATATGTGAACTCTTTGCATCTCGTTGTTACTAGCCAATTATCGAATTGAGTCTTTTGTGATGAACATTGCACACTAGCGAAAGTGTGGAGTCTTGTTTGACTTTTGTGTCAATGCCTTGTGTGATGAGCTTACCGTGAACCATGCATGATGACACCTAGAATTTTCCCCGTTGGTCTGGTTGACTATATGATGCAATTTCTTGAGATGATCTTAGGAAACTTTAAAGTGTGTACCAATTTGAAATTATACCTCTTTTGCGGCTTACCTTGTTAGTGTGTGAACCTCTTTTGATCACCCTTTGAACCTAAACCTTTTCTTGGAAGAGATTTGATCACATTGCCACCTTTTGTTGACCCATTACCCATAATCCTTATTATATATGGTCTGTTTGAATAGACAACTTAGGCCAAAAGCCTAAGTTGGGGGTGTGGTGAAAAGAGAAGGCAAATCAAGTAAATGCAAAGAAGTCCCTTATGCCCATGTTTTTAGAAAAATGGAACCCCTCCGTATAAAAAAAAGGGATTGAAAAAGTTGTGAAATAAAGTTGTGAAAATACAAAGAAAATGGGGTTTCCAATGACTCATGGAAGATGAATAAGAGGTGAATTTTGAGCTTGAATGAAATTGATAAAGAAAAGGAAAGAAGGTGTTGTTCACATCACATTTCATAAGGGTTTTCATCCTATAAGCCTAAATGACCATACCATTACACTTAGCCCTGCTACAAGTCTTAAACAGACCTTTTTGATCTTGAATGAGCTAAAAAAAATTGATTGGAAAATAAGAGCAAACCTATGGATGAAATCATGCATTGTATTTATCTTTTTTAGTGTGAGTGTTGATCTTGATTTCGGAACTTTAAATAATTGAACCATTGTGTGTGAATAAGGAATCATTATTTGTGTGAGGGCATTGGAATACCTTTGTTGAGCTTGAACTTGCATTTGAAGCAAGTATAGTGAGCTTGAGATTCTTTGGTAATGGTGAGTCACAACTTGAATCTTTCAGTGCACAATTGATCCTTGGTTAAGTAAGTTGAGACTTTTTGTGTGCATTCATGATTGAGTCTTGTGTAGCCCTGTTTGAGACAACCTTTTTGAACTGCTGAACTTGAGTTTTACTTGAGGACAAACAAAAGTTTAAGTTGGGGGTGTTGATGAGTCCACAATTTGGACTCATTTAGGTATTTATTTTATTGAATTTAGTGTCCTCAAATGCATATTCTGTCTCAAAAACTAATGTAAATCCTTGAGTTTCAGGTATTCGGAGTTAGAGACAAAGCATGGACACTATGGAGCAAAAAGGAACAAGGCAGCTGAAAGAACGAAGACAAGAAGGCCTGAGGATCGCCGAAGCCATTGGGTGAACCGCTGAACGGCCTTAATCTCGCCTAATGTTCCAGTGTGCTGAGCCCTGAAGGAAAAAATCATGTTGGTGATGAAAGGGAGCAGTCGGCGCGTCGCCAAGCAGTTTCACATAGCAGCACCATATCGCCCAATGATTCTAAACGTGAAGATGCTGAAAGGCGCTGAACTAGATCAAAGGGCAGATCCCCGAGTGTATCGGTGATCCCAACTAACTACACCGAGTGATCCTTCACATCACAAATTTTTGAAAACTATAAATACCCATTTAATTTAGTAGCTTAGTATCAAGTTGTAGCGAATTATTATTGATTTTTAGAATATTTGCAGTTTGAGTTCTTAGAGTTTTTGGGAGACATTGTTCTTGAGCTTTGAAGGTTTTGAACGATTTCATCTCCAAGAGTTGGGAGTGGGCATCAAAGAATCTTCGTCTTAGATGTTTTTCAATAAATCATTTATCGCACCCATTCGATAGAAACTCTTTTTGGTATTGATTTCTATCTCTTTATCATGTCTAGCTAAAACCCCAATTCTTGGGGTGTGATTATCTGAATATGTGTTAAATTTACTATTTGGTATTGCTCATTGATAGTCTATTTGATATTTAAATGTGATTTCATGTAGTAGTTGTGTTTGAACTTAATGGGAATGTAGTTGCAAATACGATTTCATCTTCTTGTTTTTGGCTTGCTCGAGAGAGAGATTTTAAAACCAAAATTATTAAATCGATAATCTGTGGTTATTGGATCGTCGTGGGTTCACCTCGAGAGAGTGAATCCTAGACCTTCTTCCATGTATTCAGCTCAAGAGAGTGAATGGGCTAAGGCGAATGCTGTGCTTAATTGCTGCAACTCGGTGTTCGAGAGAAATTGAGTTGATTTGGGGTAAGTTGTTCGAGACAAAATTTATCCCAACTTAAGTCTAGCTTAGTTACAAATGTTCAGTAATTTACTATCAATAGCAATTTACCCGGTTGTTTATTATATCCCATATTCCTATCACATCCCAAGAATCCCATCTCCCTATCTTGCATCTTTATATTCTTGCTATTTTTTTTTATTAGAGTAATACAAATCCCCCATTCATAATTGACATTCATGTCACTTCTTGATTTATCATGATTTTAATCGTAAATATTTATAGTTATGATTGACTAGATCACAATTTTACTTTTCTATTTAATTCTCGATTACTAACCACTCCCTTGGGACTCGACCCCAACCCATTCGGTTGGGTTGTATTACTACACGCGATCGTTGACACTTGAATTGGAAGGTGTGTCTTTGATTACGTCAAACATCATTGACTCTTCAGAGGAAAACCTTCAGTTTTATTCTATAAAATTCTTACGTGACCATTTATTTCATTTTGTACACGATGGTGAGTATGTTTCACTGGCTATGATCACGTGTCTTTTCACTTTTGTGGGTGGATCCCTAGTGGTGGATCAGGGGTACCAATCCTGCGAGGTTCTCTTCATTGAGTGGGATGATTGGGAAGACTTGGTTATTTCAGATAACATATTTGGTGTTGTCTTGGAGTTGTTAAAGTATTTCAGTGGTTCTACATGTACCAACTTGCTTATGAGAAATCAAAGAAGAGATACCATGCATAATTATGGTTATCCAACAATCTTAATATTCATCTTGTCGTCGAGGTCATGAAACGATTATGTGTGGTTGAATGTGGGGTCACTGGGTCCAATTCTACTGTTCTTAAGGGTAATCTACAATTACAATAGCTAAATCTAGCATGTCAATAGTGTTTTTAGATGGTTTTTATGCTTGGTCATATCCCTCGATGAGTGTCTGATGTCTAAAGATCAATTTTTTACAACTTAAGTTGATGGGAATTTATGTTGTGCGATGGAGATATTGTTAAGAACTATGATTGTTTGGGTATTATGAGTATGTGTAGGTTGGTTCAGGTTCACTTCTAATTGTACCGAGTATTGATTTGGAATTTTATCATGCTTAAGTGCTAAAGGATCCGTCCAGATGATTGTGTCAAGATCCTTGATAACATGTTGCAGACGTGTGTTGATCAACTTTAGTGGTTGTTGAGAATCGCTTCTGTTGTTAGTTAAGTTTATATACAACAATAACTATCACTCGAGTATAGAAATGACTTCATTGAGGCATTGTATGAGAGGATGTGTAGGTATTCAATTGGTTGGTTTGATATTGGAGATGTGAACCCTTGGGGTATTGATTTGGCGAAAGATGCTCAAGATAAGGTGAGAAGCATCTAAGCTAAGCTTCTAGCAGCCCAGAGTCGACAGAAAAAGTAAACGGGCCAAGTATCCCTAGTTATTCGACGACTCAGGTACTACTCTAGTCTTACCTTATCCAGTTTTTCCTGGGAATGAGTGATGGGTAAATTGGTATCTATTGTAACGACATGTTCCCGTCGTTATGGAAAAGCCAATGGAGAAAGAATTGGGGAAAGAAAACTTCTAAGTAGTAACTTGAAAATTCCTAGCCTAGTCCAGATTTAAACGAAATCTGAGTCAGTAAAGTCTAGGGAAATCTGGTATTATATGAGAGATTTGATAATGAATTTGTTGACATGAATGGATAGCGAAGACGTTAAGGAAATCGTGCGACATTATGAAATTGAATTTGGCCGAGTAGAACTCCCGAAACTGATCTTAGCGTGAACGGGTAGTTTCTGAATGTCAAGGGTTGAAGGTGTGTTGTGAAATGGGGGCTTTGAACTGAAATTCCAATACTCTTTCTCCGTGCAGGCTGCCGTAGCGGGATGGATCCCGATGTATCGGGGCTGCTGTAGTGGGACAATCGCGACTTAAATAAGGTAAATACCCCCTAAACATTATTTTCTGCAAAAGTTCATTCTTGAGATCTAAGAAATGACATAGGGTTATTTCTTGAAGGTTTTCCACCTCTTCTAGCACTAAAAGTAAGATTTTTACTCCCCTAATCCGTTTTTCAGTCCGTAGAACTTAGATTCTTGGGTAATTATTATTGGGGAAGGTTTTCACCTGCAATTAATGGTGGAAAAAGCCCTAAATTGGGTATTGGGATCTTGGGTCTGGCCTAGGGTTGATAATGTTGATTATAATCCGAGTAATTAGACCACGTTTATTGATCCTTGCATTAATTGTTTGTTTTTAGACCACGAACAAGTGAAAAGAATCCGGAAAGGGAAAATTCAAGTTTCTTAGGAGGATTCAAACTTGGGTTTGAGGTAGGTGATGGTTTGATTTCATGTTTGTGTGATGTATGTGGGTAATTGCTTCATTGTAATGCATGTATGTATGTGAATGTAGTATTATTGATCAAACCTAATGTAAATGAGTATGAATGAATGATTGTATACCATGAATCAACACTTGATTGTATGATTATGAGAATATGCATTGTGTTTGTGATTATGGTATGATGATTGGATCGGGTGTCACGTTTCGACACACTAACCTGGATCGGGTTTCACGTTCTAGTGCATATATGAGATCGGGTGTCACGCCTTACACACAAATTGGGACCGGGTACCACGTTCTGGTACACTAACAGTTTGGGTAAGAGATCCATAAGAGGACCATTGAGTTGGGTTCCGTGAGAGGACCATTGAATTGTGTTGTGTATATATTTGTGATCATTACGTTCATATCTAATGGTGATTGATATTTGAAGACTATTTGTTGCTCTAAAATTATAACTACTGTGTATATATATTATGTACATGTCATGTTTACTATGTTGTGACTGCTTATATATGTTTCGCTTATTGGAATAGCCGCGTGATCATAGTTGTACATTGTGGTTCTGTACTGATACTGCCCTTGCTCGTTCTTTGTTGAGTACAGGGCATCTTCAGGCGGCTATTAATAGACCTCAGCTAGAAGATCAGTGATTTAGACCGGATTTCAAGGGTGAGCCAGTTCTTCCAGGCTGCCACGAAATCCTTCATTTTTGTTTAGTCCATTCTCTTCAAACTCAGACTATTGTTAGATGTTTCTTATACTTAGTTTTAGGTTTAACCCATTTCCTTAGACTTGTTAAATTTAAATGTTTTGGTAAAATGACTTTCAGGTTCTAAGGGTTTAGACTTCCGCATTAGTTTGGTTATTTATTTCTTTAAACCTTTGGAATTTATGGGAACTCCATATTTCTTTTGGTCATTCAAACCTGCTTCCGTATCTTTAACTATTTAGTTCTTGGATCATCTAATTAGTATTAATGGTTCTCCCACCAGAGGGTTAGTGTCGGTGTCAATCACGATGGTCTGGATCGTGACACTACTCCATAAAACAAGTGGATCTTTAACTGTGAGATATTCAATTTTTAGAATCTTGAATGATGACGCAAAAATATCAGTCTTCGCACAGTTTGGTTTTGATGCTTTATCTTCATCTTTTATGGTGTCTCCAAGACCCATTTCATCAAGGTGGATTTCAGCATCCGACACCCATGAAAGGTAGTTCCTTTCCGAACTATGAAGGGAAACGAACTCTAGTTTCGTAAGATTGACCATTAAAATTAAAATCAAAATAATAAACAAATACCTTATTACCCTTCACTCTTTGAGACAGTAGAGTCTCATGTTGATAATGTGTTATGAAACTATAAATAATAATAAGAAGAAAGTAGTGAGAAGATAGAAGACATAGTATTTCTCTTGAAGGATGATTTTACAATGAAGATGACTCTTCTATATTTAGGGGGAAATTGACTTGGTCTTAAAGTTAGGGTTCCTAAATATTCTCTAAAAGATAGACATTCACTATATTTATAACAATAAGGAATTTAATTTGTATATAATGTTTTTATTTACAAAATTTTATATATTTAAAAGTGTATATTCTATAATTCACATTAATTGAAAGAGTATATATATATATATATATATAAAAAAAATTCAATTCATTTAGCAATTGTTAAGATCAAAAGGGTTTATTATCACATTCAAAATGTGAAAGGGTATTGTTTCTAAACCTAAAATGTTAAAGGGGTAAATTGAGTTTTTTAATTATAATTTGGTTGAGTGATTTTATAAGAAAAATCCCAAGTTCAGTGATTTTATTGATACAAAATAAAAACAAATGTTTTTTGTCCATAATTCTTCATAGTTGAATGACCTTTTCAAATATTTACTCATTTTTATGGGTTGAAAAAATATTAATTCAACTGACATATAATTGATCGACCACATTAAAATGTGAATCAAATAAGAATAATTTAAAAATATGAAGTGAAACTACTTACCCTAATTGAAAGAATAAATGAAAACAGAAAAAGGGAAAAGGAGTGAAATATGTAAGGAAAAGGAACAAGGGAGTGGGAAGGAAAAGAAGGAATACGTTACAAACATATTTGTATTATAGTATATATATGAAAAGTTAGGAATTTTAATTAGGGATTAACTCAGTTCTCTCCTTATAAATAAAAAAAATTCGCAATGTAAAAAGTCCTTCAAGGACAATAACAAGTCGTCTCTCTACTTTCTTCTTCTTATTCTTATTATTGTTATTATTATTGTTATATTATTATTATTATTATTATTATTAACATAACAAACTTGAATCGCTTTGCCACCACACCAAATTAGAGGATTTCAAAAAGAATCTCCAAAATTGAGAGTGGGGGAATGAAGAAAAGAAAATGGGGGAAGGGGAGAAAAAAAATTAGGAAATGGGGATTTTTGTTTCCTTGAAAAGAAAAACATTTTTTCCTACTATTCCATCCCATATTTTATATTACTTATAATTTTGTAAAATAACATTTTAATAATCAGGGATGTTCATGGTTATGGTTAATAAATCAAATCGTACCACAATTCGAATCAAACCATTTTGAAAAATCGATATTTGGTTTGGTTTAATTTTAAAATTTGAAAACTGACACTATTTGGTTTGCTTTTGGTGTTACTAAAAAATGCAATAATAATCAAACCGAATCAACAAATTATATATATATATATATAATGTCTGTCTAATGATTTTTTTCCTTTTTAATAATTAAAGGCAAAAGCTAGATAACTTCATATATTTTTAGAAAATGTCAACGAAGGTCTTCAAATATTATTAGTCCATATGAATTTGTATAAATGGCCTGGGGAAAAATATGGAAAAGGCATAAATTTTCCCTTGAATTTGTCCAAAAAGTCAGTTACATGCTTCAACTATCAGAGTGACCTATTACACACCTATACTACTCAAAAGTGAATTTTCTTACCCCCTAAAAGTGATGTGGCAAAAAAAAAAAAAAAAAAAAAAAACAGGCGTGTCAGTTTGAAATTAAAGTGAAAAATAGAATAAGTTAGAATCCTCTTTTCTACCCCCA
>JAJOOO010009605.1:0-10215 GCA_029582685.1 Solanum piurae | reverse complement strand
TTATGTATCTCACCACTCTAAGTGTTGCTTCCATATGAGATGTTTTTGGTGAGTGCATGTATTGACTAAGTACCTGAACTACAAAGGCAATATCAGGCGTAGTCATAGTCAAGTATAATAACCTACTTATCAATCTTTGATATTTTCCATAATCATCAAGAGTTATATCTTCTGTATTTTTTCCTGTGCATTCATCAAACACAGTTGATGTCAACTTGTGATTGAACTCTAAAGGAGTGGAGGCAGGTTTACACCCTGCTAATCCAAGTTCAGATACAAGTCCAAGTGCATACTTTCTCTGATTCATAAGAATACCATCTGCATTTCTGGAAAATTCAATTCCAAGGAAATATTTCAACTCTCCAAGATCCTTCATTTTGAACCTGTGTTGCAAGTCCTTTCTAACTTGTTGTATGAGATTTAAGTTGCTACCAGTGACCAAAAGATCATCCACATATACAAGTATAACAAGGAGTTCCTTCCCTATTCTTTTTGTAAATAATGAGTAGTCATAATGAGATTGCAGGAACCCCATATCAATCAGTGCTTCAGTAAGTTTCAGGTTCCATTGTCTAGAGGCTTGCTTTAGTCCATATAAGGACTTGTGAAGCTTGCAAACCATGTGTTTCTCCCCCTGATTTGCAAAACCCTCAGGAATCTGCATGTAAACCTCATCAGGAAGATCACCTTGTAGAAAGGCATTATGAACATCCATATGAAATATATACCATCCACAAGAGGCAGCAAGGGTAATTACAGACCTGACAGTAACCATTTTTGCAACAGGAGAAAAAGTTTCAGTGAAGTCTAGGCCCTCTTGTTGACTATACCCCTTAGCAACAAGCCTTGCCTTGTATCTCTCAACCTCCCCTGAAGCCTTGTATTTAATCTTAAACACTTATTTACAACCAATAGCAACCTTAGCAATAGGAAGAGGAACAATAGACCAAGTACCATTACTTTCAAAAGCAGTAATTTCATCCTACATACCAGCCACCCAAAGAGGATCTTGACAAGCTTCTGAGTATGTATGAGGTTCATAAGTGGCAGAATAAGCAGCAAGAGAGAATCTATATGCATGTGATAAATTTGAATATGAAACATAGTTGGAAATAGGATATAGGCATACATTTTTTGCTTTGGGAGTAACATAGGTGTCTAACCGAACAGGAGGTTTAGACTGCCTAGAGGACCTCCTAGGAGGAGCAACAAAAGGAACATCATTTTCAGATTCAGTGGCTGTAGAGGGAACAACAGTTCTAACAGGTGTAGGAGACTGAGAAGGAAAAGGTGAACTAAGAACAAACAGCTCAGGAACTGAATCATCAGGAAGAGTAATAATAGTAAACAAAGGATCAGGATAGGACTTGAGATCTTTGAAAGGAAATATCTCTTCTTTGAACACAGTGTTTCTACTCACAAAGAAGATTTTGGAGCTGAAATCATACAAAATATAACCTTTTTTAGTAGAAGAATAACCCATATGAATGGCAGGAATAGCTCTAGGGGCAAACTTATCAAGCCTTTTGGGATCAGTAGCATAACATAGAGAACCAAGAACTCTCAGATGACTAAGAGATGGAGCATGTCCAAACAACATCTCATATGAGGACTTACCTTTGAGCAACATGGTAGGTAATCTATTTAGAATGTATACTGTTGTAGAAACACACATACCCCAGAATCTAATAGGAATGCAAGCTTGAATTCTTAAAGCTCTAGCCATGTCAAGTATGGATCTGTGTTTCCTCTCAACTACACCATTTTGTTGAGGGGAATGAACACATGAACTTTGATGCAGAATCCCATGCTCTCTGAACAAAGCATTTACTTGAGAATTGAAAAATTCAGTTCCATTGTCCGATCTTATACACTTGATAGTGGACCCAAACTAAGTCTTGACCATACAAATAAAGTCTCTCAACAAGACAATAGAGTCGGACTTAGTGTACATTAAGAAAATCCAAGTATATCTGGATTTGTCATCTACCAATGTTAAGAAGTACCTCTTTCCATCATGATTAGGACCCTATAGGGCCCCCATACATCAATATGCACTGTGTTAAAACAAGAATTAGATATAGACACACTTGTAGGAAATGGTAATCTTGTTTGCTTTGCAATAGGACAAACAATATAATTGTGGTCTTTCATAGGTACATTGTGTAAACATTGTATTCTACTGAGAACTGTGAGAGGGGCATGCCCAAGTCTCTTATGCCAAAGACAATGTAATGACCAAACAAAAGTAAGACTAATAGGAGAACTAATACATGAGTTCCTAGTAATACATTATTGTGAAGTACTTGGTTGTAGCTCTGTGTTGAGAAGATATAGACCTTGAGCTTCCTTACCAATCCCTAGGACCTTCCCATTGAAGAGATCCTGAAAGATACAGAAGTCAGAAAAAAATAGTACTGCACACTTTAGTTGTTTAGTTAGTTGAGATACAGAGAGTAGATTATACTGAAAATCTGGTATAAAGAGAACATCATTCACTAGTTTATCCTTAAGAACTAGTGAATCTCCAACATGACTAATAGTCACCTGAGCACCAGTAGGCAAATTTACTTTCATATCACTTTTATTCCCAAAATCTGTACACTGTGTCATAAGACTAAGACTGTGAACCATATGGTTTGAAGCACCTATATTTATAATCCAATTGGAATGAACCACATCAGACATAAGAGTTGTACCTGAGGAGCTTGCAGTTGCAATATTAGCCATAGTATCTACTTCTTTGCCTTTTCCTTTGCTCAACATTTGAATTATCTGATTGTATTGTTCATGTGTAAAGAGTGACATGCCTTGTATACCTGCTGAGGAATTGTTAGTGGAGGTACCATAGGACTTAGCATTAGTACTTACAGAGGAATCATCATAGGCTCCATTTTCAGGAGGCTGATGTCCTCCAGCAACAGCACAGTTAGCATGAGAAGGAGGGCCTCCTTTCTTCTTAGGATAGCCATGAAGCTTGTAGCAAGACTCCTTTGTATGGTCCCTGTAGTGACAATAGTCACAATAGAGTTGTGATCTTCCCCCAGGCTTTGCATGACCATTATATCTAGGTCTATAAACACCATTGCCATTGGAACCATTGCTAGGATAGTAAGCAGGTCCTGAACTGGGACCACCACTGTTATGATATCCATCATGACCAGACATTTTGTTACTCATAAGAGCAGTTTCTGAGGGAAATTCTGTAGACGAGAAACTACTACTAGCACCATTCATCTTCTGACTTTCAACATTAATAATCATAGCATAAACTTGATTAACATTTGGTACAGGAATTTGCATTAACACCTGACTCTTAGCATGAGCATACGACTCATTTAGGCCCATCAAAAATTGCCACAACTTCTTAAACTGAAAATGTTCTGCATATTGTTTGGATTCAGGGCATGCACATGAGGGAGGTGACATGAGTGTTTCAAATTCATCCCAAAGTTCTCTCAGACTGGAAAAATAATTGGATACAGAAGCAGTTCCTTGAGATAATGTGACAATCTCCTTGTGAAGATAAAATGCTCTAGAAGCATTAACCTTATCAAACCTTTCACGAAGATCCTCCCAAACAGTGTGTGCATCAGATCCATAGATCACAGTGCTAACTAGACTCTTAGAAACAGTATTCATAATCCAACCTAGAACAGTGGCATTGCATCTCTCTCATTGATCATGCATAGAGGAAGGATACATGCCCTTAGTACAAGTTTCTAACAGAAAACCTAGCTTATTTTTGCCAAGTAAAACAAGCTTCAAGGATTTGCTTTTTAATGAGTAATTTTCAGAACCTAGAAGCTGAATTGAGATAAGAACATAACCTTGAGTATCAGAAGGATTAATATACAGAGAATGATTGTGATCGATTGAGGCAGCAGCTTGAACTCCAGCAGGATCAGTTGTACCATCCACAAGTGCCATGATCAATCTGATAATGAAAAAAAATCTCTGTAACGCGAAGACGAACACTCGATCTACAGTTGTAAGCGAGCAGAGAAGAAAACTAGCAGAGATTAGTAGCGAAATCCCTGAGCTCTGATACCATGTTGAGAACCTCCATTAATGGGAGTGAAGAAAGCTTAGAGAGTATTTGTGAGAATGAATTATTGATCTTATTCATTCAATCTGTATGAAGTGTTGTATATATACACATATAGTACAAAGAAAGTCTAACTAACTAAGATTCCTTTTCTAACAAACTTGTAACTAACTCCTATAACTAACTATTCAAATACATTCAATTAATTAGTTACATTGTTTATTTACATAATCTCAACAATTTTTAATTTTTGTTCCCAAATTTGATGGTCTATAATATTTGCTCTTCAATACTTTAAGTGAAAAATAAATAGATATATAAATATTCCTGACACTAAAATAATAAATAATTTTTTTGTAGCCATAAGTTTATAATTTTATATTATTATTGTATACCACAAATTATGCCTTTAAGTCATGACTATACTGCACTTAGCAGCGTATGCAGTTTTGTAAAAAAATAAAAAGACATAAATTGTCTAATATTTTTTAAAATTTGTCGTAGCGTTCAAATCTGAAGTTGGTCTTTAGGGGCATATGTTTTTTATTATTTTTAGAGTTTTTTTTTTGTTTTTTTTAATGAATAAACATGATGTTGTACTAATTGCTCTTAAATGAGTTGCTTTTTTTTTTTCTTCTCTTTTATCAACTTAATTTATGCCTAAGTTTTAAAAATCCAAGTTGCGTGCGTATAATTTGAGGATACTTATGCCCAACAAAAAGGTGAAAATATTTTTGTCCATAAAAAAATATTAAATGAGCAGCAGTAACGAAAATTCAACACTTAAACTTTTTTTAAAAAAAGAAGAAAAATTAAATATTAATCCATTTGAAGTACAATTAGTGCAAAAACTCTACTTCAACCCTATCATACCCACATAAGTTTGCCCGTTCAGTACTCCCTCGTAAAGAAATTATTTAACATAAATTTATGTTGTCCATTAGGCATATGTTTTAAAATTTACTTATAAGGTAAAACTTGTGGTTAATTGAATATGGTACTTATAAGGTAAAACTTGTGGTTAATTGAATATGGTCATTGTCTTAAAATATATTGAAACTTCTAGCTTAAAAACAAAAGTTAGAATGTATGTTAAATGTGTAGTGTATTTAAGTTCTAACTTTTTATTGTAAGACAGAACTTCTAGTCAATTAAGGAGGTTCATTACCTAAAAAAATCCTGAATATCTATCTTATGAGAAAAAGTTAGATAGGCAATATACTTAAGGTCTAACTTTTCCCTATAAAACATAAGTTTTGATCAACTTGATATATTCAATGTCTTAAATATCATGAACGTCTTATGAACAAAAGTTGGAATTTTTCTTAAGCATGAACTATACTTATTTATTTTTAAAAAAAAAGGTTAAATGGGGCCGGAAGTTCAAAGACCACGTCTTATGGAGGTTGTTTTTGTTACATTTTTTTTTATTTTTACAAAGGACAATATATCAAGACCAGCCCATCTTGCGTCCATTTATTAGTTTGACCCTTATTTTCAACCAAATAGCATCAAATGAACTAGGACGAAGAAATATTTATTATTGTTTATCTATGGGTAAACAATATAAATTCTACTAGTTCAAGCATAATTACGTACCCTATTGTGAGTTTTAAAATTATCATTCGTGTAAGATTATGATCTCCATATACATGTGATCAAAATTAGGTGTAATTTATTTCAGATATACTGTTTCTCAATAGATTCACATATATCTAGGACACACTGACTCTCTCACTTGTTTCTCTCTTGTCTCTCTCATCTCACACATCTCTCTCCTTATGTATCTCTGTTTCAAAATGTATCTGGAATATATTAATTTGGCATCTCAGATATATATATCTAGCGTGAATCACATGTATCTGGATACATTGACTTTCACACTTGTCTCTCTCCTCTCTCGCTTGCCTCTATGTAATATGTATTTCAGAGTGTATTTGGTAGCAAAAAACATATATCTAGGAGTATATGACTTGAAATCTGTGTGAAATTATTAATTAGTGAGATAATATATAATTATTTCAAACTATAGAGAATTAATAAATATGATAGAACTGCTTGTATAATTAGGTAATTTTTCCTTTTATTTATTAACTAGGGAATTTGGCCGCGCTTCGCGCAGTTATAAAAAATATATGTAAATTTATTTTAGAAATTAATTATGATATAAGAAATAAAAAATCAACTATAGAAATAAGAATATAATAAAATCACAATACAAATATTTTTGTAGAATTAGAGTTTAAGTGAATTACATTTTTATTATCAAATATTTTTCAAAATTAAAAGGCTAATTTATTAAGAAAAAAAATCATATATTATGATGTTAATACATATAATTTGAATAAATATATTTAAGGACTTGATTTTTTTTCTTGTTTTTATTAAATGTTAAATTTACTATCTGATGAATCTTCTAAATAAATATTTTTCTCTTATTTTCCATCATCATCATCGTCATCTAAATAAACCTCTATTGCTAATTTTCGTGTATATCTTATATTATTCTTTTGGTAATTCTTTTAAAGTAGAAAAAATGAACAAATTTAACGAAAATGTAAATGGTACTTCATCATAAGAAACACCTCAGAACAGTGTATTTTAATATTTAATATACATTTCTTTTGAGTCATGAGTAGTAAAATTTGAACATTTGTTAGCATAGTTAGCTATTTCTCACAAAGTTACAAATTTGAACCTAAGTGAAAATGTAATTTACTACAATTAAAAAAACTTATAAGAACCTAAATTTAAAAAAATTATAGAGATAATACATTTTTGTTAAGTCCGTAATCACAAAAAAATAAAGATGAAAAAATTTACATAATCAATGCACATATTTTTGATTTTTTATCCGGCCCCCCTTCTATCCACATCCAAGAGACATTTTATGGAGTCAAACTAAAATATAAATTTGATATTACAATAATAATATAAAATATCACTATTTCAAACATGAAATAAAAATAATAATCTTGAGTAGGAATCTTATGAAACAAACAATATGAAGACAAAAAAAAAACTCATGAACTATCCAACATTTGTTGGGTGTCTAAGTTTTATTAGGAAAGAAAGCAAATCAACTTCTTCTTTTTGTATTACTCCATTGTGTTTAACAAAATTGAAAGAGGAAAAAAAATACAATAAAAAAAGAGGCAAATATATTGAATGATTGAAGTAGTAAATATTGAGACTTTTATTTTTTTGTAATAAAGAATAATAATGAGTGTAAATAATTTTTGAGACATTTAAGTATAACAATACATAAAGGAGTAGTAATTGATATATTTATTTTTTGTACAATAAAGTAAGTAGAAAAATATGAAAAATTGTCAAATTTTTTTTTTGAGGAAAATGATAAATAGATTTCTTGGCCAAAGAGAGGTGCAATTTCACTTTTCTAACATCTAGCTTATATTATGTATAGATTCTATGCACAACAATATCTAATACCTATGAGAAATGTACTATAGATAATATACTTGTCAACCATGAAAATATTTTAGAATATTGAAATAAAAATAATACATTAATTGAAAAAATTGAGGAACAAAATAAATTGAATCCTTGGTTAAAGAGAAATGCAACTTGAATTTTCTAACATTTAGCTTATATTATATATAGATTTTTAAGTACAACAATATCCAATATCTATGAGAAATGTACCATAAATAATATACCTTTCAACCATGACGAAAATTTTAATTATTGAAATCAAAATAATACATTAATGAATTTTTAAAATATTGAAAACATTCAAACTTTATACTTCTATGGTTATCTCTCTTGATGAATCTTTCACATAATTAAGCTTCCTTCTTCATTTCGATGAACTTGTACTAAACTAATGTGAACATCTCTTCGTAATGAATCTTTGAAGAATATATCTTTGATCTTCATCAAAGTGAAGCATATATCATGTCACTATCGTTTCTATGATTTCTTATGGAAAAGATGAAGAATAATAATTTAAAAAAAACTACACTAATAATGAGAAAATGAAAAATGAATATTCAACATGTCCATGGATGATTATTATTTATAGATTTGATAATTCATAAGAATAGTTAGAAAGGAGTTGAATAGTCATGTTATTTAAGTAGAGAATATATATAGATGGTGGCTTTTTTGTAACTCATTAGATATAATTAGAATAGTAAATATGATTGATTTTTTTATTTAATAAAAAAAATATTAAATGAAAATAATTAAGAAAAAAATATAAATATAAATGGAGGCCATAGAGAGGTGCCACATCACCTTGTCTATATTTCTCCTTTATATTATTACGGGCATCTTACATAAATCTCACTACTTTAAATTCCAATTACTAGGATTCCCGATAGTTTGTAATATTACTTTTTATACCATATTTTGGTCGTGAGATACATGTATCATTGATGGCGAGATACATGTATCCAACCGTTTTAAAAGCTCAGATACACGATTCATTAATTTGAATTAAAGGGGTTGTAACTTATTTCCTTAATTAAAGGATTAATTGCTGACTAATTAACAACTCAACAAATTTACAGGTTCTTGGGTATCATCTCCAACAAATATTCCTAAATTAACCAAATCATAAACCTAATTAATTTTGTTATTGTACTCTTCATCTTCTTCATCGGCTTGAATCATTAATGGCGAGATACATGTATCCAATAGTTTTTAAAGTTGAGATACACGATTTATTAATTTGAATTAACATCTTCATCTTCTTCATCAGCTTGAATCATTAATGACGAGATACATGTATCCAGGACGAGATACATGATTTATTAATTTGGATTAACCTCTTCATCTCTTCTTCATCAACTTGAATCATTAATGACGAGATACACGATTTATTAATTTGGATTAACCTCTTCATTTTCTTCATTGGCTTTAATCATTAACGGCGAGATACATGTATCCATCAATTTTTAAAGGTGAGATACATGATTTATTAACTTGAATTAACCTTTATCAAGAATCATCTGATTTTGTGAACAGTCAACCATTAAAATAGTTGAGAAACAACAAAAATAAATAATGTAAAAACCTACACATGTCTTCATCGGCGTCCGACGACTCGTCAGAGTAAAGAGGAAGTATTTAATGTAAATTGAACTGAAACAAGTAATTGGAAGAATTGCAGAGAAGAAAAAATGCCTAAAAAGTAGAGAACAAGAAAGAAGTATAGAAAATTCTTGTTTAGAAGGGTGGTTGCCTCTTTGCCTTCTAAAATGTTATACCAAAGCTATAATCACACTCTAAGCAAGCAGATAGTGCACAACATTACATTCATAATGCGGTTATATAAAAACGCAAAGTTTTGACATTCCCGGAGTTCTTTTTCGAATTGAGGGTGAAATCCATTAAGGGATTGGGGTGGGGGGAGAGATATTGTTGGGGGAGGAGACTGAATGAGGTTGAATTGTTAAAGCACCTTTAATTAAAAGATTTAAATTTTAAGATAATTATTCAATTCCATATTTATGAAATTTGTGTATCTGATTTAATATTGGTATATTTATTAAAAAGTGGTATTATGAGTAATATTTTTAAACTATAGGTAAAATATGTATATATAGTAGTTATGTATGCCTAATTATGTAGTTTATCCTATTATATATATATATATAGAGAGAGAGAGAGAGAGATATTTTGACTCTCAAGTAAGTCTGCAATGACCTAAAGCTGTCAAGCCCAATACATTTTTGTAAGATGAAAAGAGGAGGCAAATGACATATATAGACAACTGCTAATAACTAGTAGCAACATATAGCCCAACATTAATAAGCATTAAATAGACAAATAAAATATTAGCACAAATTGTCCCAAAATTAATTCGGCATATTAATAGGTGTTTTTTCCCTCCATTATGAAACTAGCAGTTAATTATTAGCATAAATTAAGGAGACGTGGTTTTGTTTTCATGGGTATATTTAACTCTTGTATTGATAAAGATGGTCATTCAGTTTCCATGAAATTCATCAATTCAAAATCAGTGTATCCAAAAAAATCAATGCATTTCAACAACAAATAGAGAAAAATAGATGACATCTTTGATAGTTTTGATTTATCATGGTGAAGAATGCGATAGTAAAAATTATTTTGTTTATTCAATGGAAGGGGTGGTTATTACAACAAATATTGATTTCGATTGATTCAAATTGATTTCAACT
>JAJOOO010009603.1:0-11876 GCA_029582685.1 Solanum piurae | reverse complement strand
AAGTTATTAAAGCTATGGGGGTGACTTCAAATCATATGTAACCAACCTTGTTTGAACTCATGACCTCTTAAATGAAAGTTTCAACTTTAATTACAAGTTAGAAGTAACTAAATCTACTTGATCAAAAAAAATAAAAAATACTTAATCTACTTATATTTGTATGTGTTTATATTACAAACCATCCTACTTAACATTTCATTTTGTCAACTAAATCCTTAAACTCGTTAAAACACTATATTTTAAACCATTTTCTCATCAGATCTTTGTGTGTAATCCATCATCTTACACATGTAATTCTATGTCATTTTTCAATGACACGTCAGAAATTAAATATTAAGAAAATAAAAAATTCAAATATTTAACTTTTGTAAATTCTGAATTTTTTTAAATAGTCATGTTCTTCAATATTCACATATCCTTACAATTTGAGCATCAAATTCATGTCAAATAGATTAAATTCTTCTTTATTTGACTTGAAATTTCAACTACAAATTCACTAACACAAATCCAACGAGCCCCAATCACAAATTTGAATTAATTTCACAAATTCATAAGACTCATTTGTTGTTCTTCAAGCTTTCTCAAGCTTATCAATGAAGTTTTCAACTTTTTCAATACCCACCATCACCCTTTACGTTAATGCATACCATACCTCCTCTTTGAATCTAACTAACACAAACAATGGTTTCAACTTTTAAAATAAAAAAAAGACTAAGAATTTAGAATAATGGGGGCTGAAAAAAGAAATTAATGGCAGAATTTTGATTTGTTGCAAAGAGGAAGTGGGTTGGAGAAGAAAAAGAAAGTGTATGATAGGTGATTTCGAAGAAAAGAAAAGAATAGGTATGGTGGATGATTTTGTTGAAAAAGAAGAGAAGAAAGTTTAGGGTTATGGGTGGAAAGAGTGTTGGAAAAGAAGACAAATTGGGGCGGGGCGGGGAGGGGCAGGGGTGGGGTGAGAGTAGACTAATGAAGAAATAAGTTTTTTTGATTAAAAAAATATATTTTATAATAAAATTTAGTGTATTTATGTGCTTGAAAGCGAGTGTATTCACACATTTTTCCAACTCAACAATATTTATGCCACATCAATTTGGTCAATGGTCAGAGGGGTTTCAAATATTGTGTTTTAATAAGTTTAAGGGTTTAGTTGATAAAGTATAGAATAAAAGGGTTCAGAATACAAACTCGTACAAGTACAAGGATCTATCGAACCATTTCGCCCGGACAAAATAAAAACTTTGAAACAGACGGTTGAAGTTGTTCAACTATGCTTTTTAATAGGGAAAGTTACGCGGTTAAGCAAACTTATACTACTTAATTACTCATCATAGATATAGTTTGCTATAATTATCACTCGCGACTAACATTATAAGTTAATTAAGTGGGCTGATTTAGAGTTTGTATAATTTGTCACGTTTGTATATGTATAATTCGCCAGAATATACAAATACATATGTATAATATACAATATCTAACTAATATACATATACAATTCATCTCTCTCCCACTCTCTCCCCTCTCTCGCTCTCCTCTCTCCTCCTTCTCCCAATCTCGCTCGTCTCTCTCCTCCCTCTCCCAATCTCGCTTGTCATATATACAAATGCATATGTATAATATACAATTATCTAACTGATATACATATACAATTCACCTCTCTCCCACTCTCTGTCCTCTCTCACCTCTCTCCTTCCTCTCCCAATATCGCTCGCCTCTCTCCTCCCTCTCCCAATCTCGCTCGCCTCTATCCTCCCTATCCCAATCTCACTTGCCATATATACAAATACATATGTATAATATACAATTATCTAACCGATATACATATACAATTCACCTCTCTCTCTCTTGCTCGCCTCTCTCCTCTCTCCTCTCTCCCAGTCTCGCTCGCCTCTCTCCTCTCTCCTCTCTCCCAGTCTCGCTCGCCTCTCTCCTCCCTATGACATATAGCTACAAATTGTAATTATCAAACTATAGCTATGGAGAGTAATTATGCTATTTTTGAGTGGCTATATGTTAAAGTTCCTCAACATATATCTTATGTGTTGTGAATAGGCCCAATAAAACTAGACTAAATATTTAACTCGTAGAACTTTCATAATTTTATTGCTCTAGACTATTACTTAAAAGTTAAAATTCAAAAAAAGATTCGACTTATTTTCTAATCGGGCCAATTAGCATGAGTTAAAATTTTGAGGGGTTGCCCGACTAATTTCTCCAGCTAATATGGTAGACTGGAAGTTAATTGTGGGTTAAATTTATTTTTATATTTCCTTTCACAGTTTTCGTTAAACTTAATGAATGTCTAATGATTCATCTAAAATAAATGCCGATTTTTCTTTAAGCTAATCTTGTAATACAGGCAAGAATTAATGTCAAATGATTTATCCGAAATATTTCATCCTCTGCAAAAGAACTCAAGTATTCTCATCTGCAATTTTTTTTTACTTTGGTTTGAGGGTTTGTCTTCTTCCTATATTGAATATGCCAATGAATAAAGCAATCCTCTTTCTGATCATAGCTGACTGACTTTTGAATTAAAAATTAAAGTCGAGTAACTTTCAATGAAAAGAGTCCATGGTTGAATCATGAAGACTTTTGAGTTAAAAAAAATTCAAAATTTAGTGACTCTATCAAAAGATTGAGTGACCATCTGAGATTATCTCAAGTAAATCTGTCATTTTGGTACATGAATATTTATACCAACGTTAAGAAGAATACAAAACAAATGTCACAAAATCAGAATCTCATAACTTCATCCGTGAAGCTTTGTTTCTCTTCCTAATAATACAGCAATGAGATATCACTCCACTGTACAAAAGCTGGACTTGCAGCAATTACACGAGGGATACAAATTGAAGCATGCGTGTATAATAAGAGAAAAATCCTCATAGGAAAATAACTTTGGAGTTCAAAGAAATTGAAATCGCATGAGAAGTCTAACAGATTTCATCTTATGACCCTTCTTATCATACAGAGGGACTGATCGGATCCCTGTTCTTAACTCTGAGACAGGCAAACATGTTTGTCCACCAAAATCATCCTTCTCCGACATGTCATATTCTCGTACTTCAATTCGAAGCAAAGCCAGCTCTGGCACTGTCAATGGAAAATTAAACTCTTCATCCCATACGGGACACCAGTCATCCTCCAGTATCCTTGTCTTTTTCTTACGAGTATCTGCAGGAACTCCGACTAAATATAGCTGCCACACAAGGATCAATAGAGTTATAATAAGTTCCTGCAGCCTCTTGGAGTATGAAGCAGAACATCAATGACCATACAAATATGTAAAGATAGAAAGGCGAGGACACACCAAACAAGAATCATAACACCTTATGAGGTTAGGACAGGGGCAGAGCTACGAATGTGTTAGTTCAGGTAAGCAAATGAGTCATGGAAGAGGGAACAGTCACCGTCACTAACCTTTGTGTAAAAGTCTGGTGGTGAATAGGCATCGAAGTGTGTATGGCTGAAATCCAAGCGCCATCCATCTCCCATATATACTCTAACCTGCAGAATTTTTTTTAGAAAAAGAATTATACTTCTTAAGCAATACCTTCATATTTAGTAACTTGAAATTTTTTAAGCTCTCCACATGAAAACACATTTTGCTTACCTGTAAAGTTTTCTTCACTGGCAATTTTACTTTAGGATCAAATACCTCATTGTGTGGGCCTTTATCCATGAGAAATTGAGGTTTTTTCACATAGCCACAGCTTCCATTAGACCTAAACATCCCGTGCATCATCCAAAGTGACTTCCCATATCCCTATTTATACAGTTAGCAATTAGACAGCAGATATGGAACCAAATTGATTTAAACGATAAAATTGGGAGACAAAATAGTTAAATTATCTATTAAATCATACTCGTTGCCGACACATTTAAGAAAGAGGAGTTTCTTAGGGACATAAAGAAATGCAGAAGCAATCGACAAATGAGATGTAAGGCATGGATGCCCTTAAATGTAACGTTTGTCAAACAAGCTCAAGCTGCAGAGCTGATACAGTATCTTAAGATGCTAGTTTACATTTTGGTTGACATACACCAGCCTGTACAAGAACTTCTGACAAACGCCACATTCTAATCATGATGTTAGTGCACATAACAACGTGACAAATTCTTGGATATATCCTCACAACATTGTACAGACATACATTTTAGCATTGAAACCACTAAGCTATGAATTAATATCTACAATTTGTTGCAATTTTGTAGATTTTCACACATATTTATGCTCGGCTTAAAATGAACCCGCTGTCAATACTCTACATCTGCCTCAGGATGCACAAGCACTAAGAGTTCAAACTAACCTGCATGTTGAATGCTACCATCTGAGCTCCATGCATCCAGCCAGTCATAGGCTTGAAATTTGAGGAGGTCACTCTTGTTCCCTTGGGGTACACCCTTAGAATATTTTTCTGTGTGAACCTAGCAAATGAAAGAACGAAGAGGAAAACTCAGTCAAGAAGAGCTAGAGCATTCTCATCAATCATTCAATTTTATATGCACAAAATTGTGGAGTACCTAACCAAATCAGTTCCATAATTTTCTGCAGCTCTTACAACTTCTTGTTCACTCAAACTAAGTCGACTGACTTTATTACTTTCCTCTCTTAGTGCACGTTTCAGACCATGTTTTGCCTTCCCAGCGTGAACTGCTATCAGACTCTTGTACTTAGGTGCTTCTGGTTGGGATGATTGCTGATCGTTGGAGGTATCACCGTCTTCATCATCTTGATCACTGTCACTCTAGTGTCCAGATAAGAAAAATGGCACATAAAAGCAGATCAGCATCTCACAATAAGAAAATCAAGAGACCATTTAATATTGTTTTACCCTTTCATCAGTGTCATGATCCTCGACACCAATTTCTGATTTCTCCTTCTTCAAAAGGTCCTCTCTAAATGAATCTTTTCCCACTGGAGATGTGTCTCTCTGATTCTTTGACTCAAGGTACTCTTTGGGTGGCTTTGTAGAAAGAATAATGCGATTCTTAAGCCCTTCAGGTGAAGGAAATTCCTCTAAGCATTCTGATTGAGGATAATATAACATTTCTCCAAAGATTTGGATAACCATCTAGTGGAACAAAGGAGTTAAAACTAGATTAAAAAGAAACATTTAATATTTCGAGCAGTTATCCACAAAGCCAAATGAAATATTCTAACCTCCGCAACTTTAGCTTGAAGATCTGGTGTCAGGTGGTCTTCCAATGTGATTATGACAGGATAAGGCGATTTAACAAAAGCATGGTCTCTAATGGCCTTTAAGCATTTAAGAAGTGGCACTGGTGTAGTCAGGGTCCTGCAAATGATTAGAACTGGCATCATTCAACAAAGTTAATTAATCAACCTGTCAATTTTAGGAACTTTAGACATTGGACATCAGAGAGCATAAGAAATGCTTAGTTACTTTGAACAATACATTCGATAACACAGATTTATAACAATAATCTATTTGGATTTATTAAATAAGAAATACTACTTCAGATTGATAATGGAAGACTGAAGAGACGCTACTTCTTCCCGTTGTATTTAAATTGCTTAAACAGTGCTAGAATGTGGAGCATATTGTACCTTCCATGAAGAACATGAATATTATCTTTCCCCGAGCTTGGCCATAAATCGAGCTCTATTCCCCGAACACCTCTTTCTAGAGCCTTAACTATAGGAATTTCACTACAATCGCTGCTGAGTTGGTTTCCAGTTAAGTAGGAATTGTGACCTGTATAGATGAAATAATGTTGCAATGGAGCAGTCATATCATGATGTACCTGGAACGACGACAAATTAAATAAATTATCACTGGGAACAAAACAAATACAATAGGAATAAAAAAATGAAGAGGAAGAAGAACCTGAGATTTGATTGCTCCATTGAGATCATCCTGAAAAAGATAAAAAAAGAAATCATCGAGTTCAAGTGAATGGTTAAGACGCCTGATGAGATGGTGCCGCCGACTAGCAACATGCTGTATAATTTGTTCTACATCCTTAATAGTGCATCCTTCTTCTCCTTGTACCTCCACCAGATATCGGAGAAGTTGATCCGCATTCATCTGGATACCTTTACCGGTGTACCGGAAAAACGCATCCCTCACATCCGGTGGTGGCTCCGTTTCTCTGATCTTAAATTTACGGTTAAAGCACCCAAACATTCTGTAATAATTGTAACTACCCATTTCCACACACAAGTATTTCTAATTTCTATTTCTAAAGAGAGTGAAAGTGTTAGGTTGATCTAAATCTAAAATGGTGAGAAGAGAAGATGAGATTTATTGTTGAACAAGTCGTATAATGTTATGTTTAAATTAAATATTGCGATACTTCAATCATTTTCTGATTCTCACATCTTCACTGCTTACCGTGAGAGTCGAATAATTCCCGCTCGTCTTTCTTTTTAATTAAAGTAGTACTTTTCATATGCTTATATAAAACGAATAAACAAAAATATTAGGTGATCAAATTTTGTATTCAACTAATGGGATTTTTCTTCTTTTTTTTCTCTCTTTGTTTTTATTTGTTGATGCTATTCCCTCTTGTGCCTATTAAGAAAAGCATCACCGATATAATTTAATTATATTTTTCAATTTTATAAGTAATATAATTTATCTTCTAAAAAATATAAAATTTTGTAAAATGGAAAAAGGCAAATATGAAAAAAAATAATCAAACATTTATCTTGGACCTTGAATAATTTTATTTTTTTGAACCATGAAAAAAAATTCAAAAATTCACATAATAGTTAATGTATGAAATAGAGGGAATATATTATTTTATCACGCAACAAGTCAACACGTCTCCTTTGGCAAACACTTTGGTCATTTCTCCGTTAAATTTGTTTATACCTTATATTTTTTATAGTCTTTTATATATTCCAAAATTAAGTAAAAAATTACAACATAAAATTTTTCAAAAACATATATTTCATTAGGCTCTATTTACTTGTTAAATATTTTCTACTTTGATTTTCCCTTTTACTTATAATTTTTGACCAACCAAGATAGGATAATTTTCTTTTTTCTACTATATCATTGAGTTAATGTCTTTAAAAAATATAGTGACTAAGAGGGTGTTTGAATTTGCATAAAAGTTGATCAAACTACTTATAAGTCAGTTTTTGACTTCTTAATTTGTTTGACAAATATAAAAATAATTTAAAATAAGTTAGAACGTGTTTGAGAAGGTTAAAAATAACTTTAAAAAAGTTAAAAATCAAAAGTAGATCTTCCTCTACTTTTTATTTTTTGACTTAAAAGTCATCTCAGTTTGACTTTTTATTCTTGACTTAAAAACTACTTTTTTTAAGTCAATCCAAACAAGCTCTAAATCTATTTGGGACCTTATCAATTAATATCTGTAGAATGATAAACTCACTATACAATCACAATTTTCTTAATAGATATGTCAAGTCAAAATTTGACAACTAAAAAGGAACCGATGAAGTATATATATATAAAGAACTAAAAGTAGAAGCATAACAAAAATGAACAGAAATGTGTCACTTTAAAGTAAATCACGATTCTTTCTCTTAAGTTATTTAGTGAATATAATATGTTACCACAATTTAACACATGTTGGGGTTTCTAGTATTATAAATTAGGTTAGTGCATCTAAAAGTTTGTTGATCTTACTAATTATGCTTTAATGCAGGTAACCAAATGGATTAGAAATAATCAAATAAAAGAGTTGAAAAAATGAGATGGAAAACCACTTACTTTTTTGAAGCATCTTTGAAATGGATTGTTGCATCTAACTTTCAATTTTAAATATCAATTGTTTTTTTAATCCATTTTTTTTAAAAAAAGAAAAAAATCCTCTTTCCAATATCAGTGTTTTGAACGTAACATGGTCAACCAAATTTTGGTAATTATCAGTGTTGTGAACATAACATGGTCAACAAGATTTTGGTAATGAGTAAATACATTAAAAATCATTTACTCAATTTTCCTTTTATAAATCAACCCCTCCCCCCCCCCTCCCCTCAATTATAAATCATTGTCACCTCGGGTTATCATGTTAATGTCTATTTTATCCTTGATATTTTTAATCTTTCATCTATGTAATATCTATTTATATTATATAGGTATAAGGGTCTGAAAAATATTGGCCGAATTTGCTGTTACGATACCAAACTTTCATGAGGACCTGTTACCCCCTGAACTATTTAATAGTGTATTTTTTACCCCCTGAACTATTTAATAGTGTATTTTAAAGGTATATATGTGCCCACGTGGACACATTACTATTTATAATTAAGCAATATTTTTTATGTCCACGTGGGCACATATATATGTTTAAAATACGGTATTAAATAATCTAGGGGTAATAGGTTCTCATGAAAGTTAGATATCGTAACAACAAATTCGGTCAAAGTTGAGATATTTTTCAGACCCTTATCCCTATTATATATAATATTTATTTTTCTTAATCTAGATATTTACAGATTTGTATTTAAGCTCATTGATATCATAAGTAGAATAACTATTTTACCAATTTGTCACAAAATCTAATGTTATTATTTATGATTGTTATTTTAATAGTACATGCACCAAATATGTATGTATGCATATAGCTGCATATTTCAACTTTCTCTTGTTCTTTAATGTCTATATAGATAAACGATATTAATATTATTTAAATTAAAAAATACGTATAATATAAATAGATAATCTTTTAGAAATTTGTTACAAAATATACCTCTATTTTATTAATTATTTTATATTACTAGTATTGAAATATATTTAAAAAATTATTATTACCTATTATTTTTACTTGTATAAATATATATTAGAGTTTTGATTATTAATAAAAAAAAAAAATTGTTTATTTTTTTCGTCATAGTACATCATTAACTAATATACTCAATTGTTATTTCTCATTTTTCTTATTTTCATTGAAAAAATTATACTTATTTTTTCATAGAAATTTGTTTCATAGATTAGTTTTTATATATGATTTTAAGTAGTAAAAAAAAAGACAAAGGTTGATAATGCAAAGAGTGAAATAGGTGTTTCAAAAAGTCAAATAAGATAAAAAGGGGGGAAATAACTATTGTTCATAGTTGAGGAAAAAAATTGATTTTAAAGAAAAGTTGGACGGTGTAAATAATTTTGATGTAATACATATTTGACATCCTAAAATTTTGATATGACTTCCATTTGAGCCCTTTTTTGTATCTGAATAGTTAAATATGTGAAAATAAAACAAAGGCACATATACATCATTGTGTATTTGTTTGTATTAGAACATGGTAAAAGTGTTGAGATACAGATCATTTAGCTTCTAAGTTAATGAGTAAGTCGGCTTAGCTGGCAGATTAGTTAGAACTTAGTTATTTTTGTTGAGGTTGCAGTTGAGATAATACAATTTTCATTTTCCCCAATTACTCCTGATCGATCTCAGGGCTCTGCCCTTCTTTTCCTTCTTCTCTCTTCTCGAAGCTTCATCGATGGAGAACTGAAATTCTCCACAGCTTCTCCTCAATTCGACATGGTATCAGAGCTGTAAGATTCATCTTTCGCTCGTCTTTCCGCACTCATTCTTCTCTCAATTTTGTCTTAATCTCTGGCAATAACGGAACCCAATCCCGACCAGGAGCTTGTTCCTCAAATTCCAGTTTACGATTCTGCTACAAGCATATCCACCAATGTCTTCTATATGCATTCATCTGAAAGCGCCGGATCTGCTATTTTTCCACTCATTTTTTATGGAACAGGTTATCATTCATGGAGACGGGGAATCCTCCGAGCTCTGTCGGTGAAGAATAAGACTGGTTTCATCAATGGGAATCCTCCAGATTCAGTTACATTTGCCCAGTGGGAACGATGTGATGATATGGCCACTTCGTGGCTTCTCAATTCACTCTCAAAAGACCTTGCCGACAACCTGCAATATGTCAATAATGCAAAGGAGCTTTGGGATGAATTAGCTGACAGGTACGATCAAGCCAATGGTACTAAATTATATCAATTGCAACGTGAAATCAACGAACTCACTCAGGAGAATCTCGATGTTATTGGTTACTATACCAAATGTGCAAACTGTGGGAGGAACTTAGTACTCTGGACACCAGTCCTCAGTGCACATGCTTGTGCACTTGTGGAGGAAAGTTGAAGATGCATAAGGCTGAGTTAGATAGACGCCTCATTCAATTCCTCATGGTATTAAATGAGGTATACACAGTAGTTTGGGGTAGCATATTGATGATGAATCCCTTGCCTACTATGGCTCATGCTTTTTCTATTTTAGCACATGAGGAAAGGCACAGAGAAGTCAAACCTTATGGCAAACTCAACTTGGATTCCACTTCTTTTCATGTGAATGTTGCTGCCAGTTCTAGCACAAACTTCAGGACAAACTATGCCTCTTCTTCCTATAAAGGAAATGGGGAAGTAGACCTCCTAACATATCAAATATATTTTGTGAGTATTGTAAAAAGGCTAGGCATACGAAGGATAAGTGTTATAAACTTCATGGTTTCCCATCGGATTTCAAGTTCACAAAAGGTAAAAATGCATCGAGAACATCAGTTGTTGCTCATGGTTTTTGTGGTGATTACAAATGAAAGAGTCCTGAGGGCAGTGAAGACAGATATGTACCTGACAGGAGGAATACAACTATAACCAAGCAGCAACTTGATCAACTGGTGAGTCTCTTGGAGCACATTCAGACTCAAGGAGGGAACAACACTGGAAATTCAGCTAGAAAAGTTGGAAACAACATTGTAGGTGGAACTGTGAACTTTGCAGGTACTACATCTTGTTCTTCTTCAATTACTGATATTGGTTGTTTGTCATGTAAATGCTCCAAGTTGTCTACTAATTCATAGATCATAGATTCCGCACCCTCAAACCACATGACCTTCGACAAAACATTATTAATCAACATTAGACCATTACCCTACCCTTTCCTAGTTACCCTACCAAATGACTATAGAGTAAAAGTGATAGAAATTGGTGATACATGTTTGAATTCTTCATCAACTTTGTACAAAGTTCTGTTTGTGCCTAGTTTTAAATTCAATTTGATTTCAGTTCATTGCTTGGTTTCTCATGATAAATGAGTCATTAGTTTCAACTCTTCTTCTTGTTTAATGCAGGGCCCTTCAATCAAGAGCCCTCTGGAGATTGGTAGAGCACAACATGGACTCTATTTCTTGTGTTCAAAATATCACACTTCTTACCCTGACTCCACTGTCTCAACTTTTGGATCACACAACAAATTTTCATCTGTTCATTCTAGTTTACATTCTGTTTCTATTCATCCTAGTTTACTTTCTAACTCTGCAATTCTAAATTCCATTTCATGTAATTCCTTGTGTGATGTTGCTGTTTTGCCCCGTAATAAAAGAAGTAATATTGTGACTCGTAGTTTCAACTTTACTTCTGCCATTACATCTTCTGGTGTGAATTCCACTTTTGCTAATCCTCTCATGTCATGCATTCTCAAGGAAACAATATTGATCATTTATGGCATAACAGGCTAGGGCATGTTCCCTTTGTTAAAATGAAAGGAATTTCCTCTATTCCCATATCCTTCTCACCAAAACAACCTTTTGTATACACTGTTTGTCCCATGACCAGACAAACAAGATCACCAGTTCCAATAAAAACCACCACCTCCAGTACTAAATGTTTTGACCTCCTTCATCTAGATCTGTGGGGACCTTACCATGTACCTACCCATAATGGCTATAAATACTTCTTGACGATTGTTGATGACTTTAGTAGGTTGATACGCTCAAATTACACCTCCCTAAAGAAGCATAAGCGATCATTATCAAGTAAAGAACCCAACTTGTAGGTTGGGGTCGATCCCACGAGGAAAATGGTTTAGACTTTACTTTAACACACAATTATATTCAATTAGTCAAAGTA
>JAJOOO010009602.1:0-10373 GCA_029582685.1 Solanum piurae | reverse complement strand
AAACAACAATGTATTCAACTGAAACACGAGAAAGTATATTCATACTAAATCTATTTATGTCAAACTAATAAATATACATGACATACATTTGTATTTGAACTTTTGTTACTTAATTATTGTTAATTCATAAGAAACTCTTTCACTTCATTAAGGAAAAATCTCCTCTCTCTTTTTGATATATACATTGAGTTCCATCATCACATGACTGAAGTCTATGGAGCTACAATGGTGGGAAGGTTAAAGAGCATTCAACGCAAAACGGTCTTAAAGAAATAAATTTATTTTTTATTCTGTATTCAGAGCTCGCGTTGGATCTTCGATTAAATTTGGATCGTTGCACTGTATGGTACTTTCAGGGATGATGCTTTTAATAGAATTTTCTCCATAACCACGGCTCGAATGGTCGAACCCAAGACCTCTGATTAAGGGTGAAATAGTTCCACTAATGCACCACAATCTATGTTGGTTTGAAATCAGGGGCGGAGCTAGGTGGGGGTTTCTGGGTTCGGTCAAACCCAATAACTTTTCCGTAGATCCTGTATTTATTCTAGAAAATTAAATAAATATATATGTATATTTACTTGTGATCCCCTAACAAAATTGATTGACGGCTGAGTGGTAAATAAGGATCGTGAAAGTGTTTTCCATGCTAAAGTACTTGTGGGTTTAGACCCAACTATCAACAAAAAGTTTCTCTTTTTAAATTTTTTTTTTAGAACTGCAAACTCCTAACCCTAACTCTGTCTGTGTTTAAAACCTTATCTCAACAACATCAGATTACCTAAAAAGAAAAAAAAAGTCGAATCGGCAATCCATGTTTGTAGTGGATACATAAGCAATATAGGTGGTCTCCTTATCATAGCTGCAAAAATGAACAAAAAAGCAAAGTGCTATCAAATTTGGAGTCAGAATTTAAAGTTGATAGTTTGGGGTTTTATTTTTTTAAAATTATTGAGTTTAAATTAATAATCTAAATATATTTAATAAATTTTGTAAAACAAAAAATAAAATTATTTAAAAGAATTACTGAATTCGATCGAACTCATAAGCTATACATGGAGAATGCGATAAACATTAAACATTCTTAAATGAGACGTGAAGAAAACAATGGCAATTAGTGTGTTACCTTCTTCTAATTAGTGCACTTTTGAATCTATTAATTAGGTAATTGTCCTTTCAGGGCACATCAATTATTCTAAAATTATAAATATTTTTCATGAAATATTATTATTTCCTAACGTGTTAAGAAAAAAAATATTACTATAAAAGAATTTTTATATAAATATAGATAAATATTATGAGAGGTGGGGTAGAGGCTATGAGAGTGAGGATAAAGATGAGATGTGTTGGAGGATGAGAACACTATAACAAATAAAGAATTTTGTGACAATAATATAATTACCACTATATTATATTTAACGACAATAATATATATGAACGTTATATCATTATTCTTTTTTCGTCGTCCTCCTTCTTCCTCCTCCTCATCCTCCTCCCCCCTCCTCCCCCTCCTCCCCTCCTCCTCCTCTTCTTCTTCTTCGTCCTCCTTCTTTAAAATGTGGCGTACATCAAACGTGAACCGTTTCAAGTATATTATATATCAAAAGACTTGAAACATCGAGATGATTTCTTATCTAAAATTTGAGACTGTTTAGAGGAGATTTTGAGTTGGTCGAGATTGATTAGTCAGTGCATAGTTCATGTATAAGTAAGGTATATTCAACTTTTTGAGTGTATCATAATGTATAGTTAGTGTATAGTCCACATATATTTTTGTATGAGTTTTGAATAATTTTTTTATGTAAATAACAACATGATTATATTTGTGGAAAACTGATAATATTCACTCTTAAATATGTTATTTTTGAAAGTTCCCCTTTATTAAATTTACACTATTTGAAACTATGAAAAAAAGAAAAGAAGAGGAGGTTAATAAGGTTCAATTTTTTTGGCCCATTAGAAGTTGGACTTATTTAATGGACTAGTCCAAAGCTAAGGCGTTTGGAGTTTGGACATACATTATTTGCAGATATTCAAATGTTATTGTCAACTTATTAATGTTTTCTTGGGATAATTTTATTCATTATTTCAACTTCAATTTGAATTTTAAAAAATAAATTAAAATGACTTTTCTTCATTTTGTCTACGAAGATTTTCTTTCTATTGAGAAAGAACTATGATACCACTAATTATTAATTGAGAAAGAACTATGATATCACTAATAATTTCCCCCGTTTCAAATCATCTGTTATAATTTTTAAAAATACATCTTTCAAATTATTTGTCATTTTAGTTGTTCAAAAAAAAAATTCCCTTAATTTTACCCTTAATGGTAATTATTTTTGAAGACTACAAACATCTCAATTATGGAGAGATGACAGATATAGATAAGTAAATATTAAATGAAGACAGATTATATCTTAAGATACAAATAAAAATAAAATATTTAAACCCCTTCCTAATTAATATTTTTTAAAGAAACTTGTAAGAAAAAAAGATAACGAATACGGAGAGGGTATATACAATTCAATAGTCAGATCAAACTTGATAGGGTAAATATACTTATCCATACCAAATGTATAATGAAGTAAAAATATAAATTAATTAATTATGACTAAGTGATAGATATTTATATTATAATTTACACCACCACCATTACTTTTGGACACAATATCTAAACATTTATAATGCCGCGGATTTTAATTTTATGATTTCTCACTCGGGGTGTTTGGAGTCTGCATTGAAGCCGTGATTAAATTTGAATTGCAAATTCGAGGATTGCGCTCCCAACATAAGTTTCTCCATATTCAAAGAATTTCTTTTTTTTTCTTTAGTGAAATCTTTTAATTTGTTAAAGAAAAAAAGTGTTCTAATTTCAAAAACATATTAGATCTTGAATACTAACTTGTAGTGAGACTATGGAACAACCAACAACCTAATTTTCAACATTTTTGCATCTTTAATTTCTTGAAAGATCATAGGTGGTTGGCCATTAGATTTTAATTTTCTAAAATACATGTTCAAATAGAAATTGTTTCATATAGGAAACCAAAAGCCAATATTTAAAACAAGCTCTATGATTTGTATAATCAGGCTATACCTAAACAATCATTATTTTTTTTCTATTATTTGCCATATTTTCAAGAACCACTAGACACTTTAGTATTTCACTATTATTGAGGTTTAGAAAACTAATCAAACCCTAGTTGTACGTCCACAAAGACCTAGAAACAAAATCAACAAAAGATATGTACCGTACCAATGTGTAGTTATTATTCTATTTTTGAGTTTAGCTATTATATCAGACTTGTTATGAAGAGTCGTATGCTATTATATATCAATATAATCCGATGTTTTAAATAAATTATCGCATGACTCTGGAACTCAAAGCAAAGCTAACTTTGCATTGTATTTCCATACCATGAGTGCAAGAGTTTATAGACCTAAAAAAACTAGTCTGTGTGGGAGAGTTCATTTAGCTTATAAACGTATTAACATTTCTCTTTTTATCCGATGAGGGACAATTGACACATAGCAACCGTATACATATATATACACTAGTATAATATTATTTATTATTTATATACACACAAGTGTGCATGATTTTTATTTTTTTTGGAACCCTAGGATACCCCGCAATCGCACTAGGCAAGCCCTATGCGACAGGCTCGACTCAGAAGACATTGAGGGGGGATCGATCCCGGGTCATCCGTGTGGATAACCACCCTCCAAACCAACTGAGCCATCCCGAGGACTGCATGAGATTTCTTTCTATAATGAAATTTGAAACTATTATTTTAAATATAGGTTGATTTCATCCGTGACTTGATACGTACCATATCGGATTGTATTAACTTCTTTGAGTTATCTTTTTCGTTTTATCTATGAATTATATTTCTTATAAACAACTTGGAATATAGTTAATGTAATTCTACCCAAGAAATTTGTCCCCCACATTATGCACGTTTAGTGCATACTCAAGATAATTGGACGATCAATTCATACAAGTTGGATTACAAGGCAATTTTATACCCTTAGATAATAGATACTACTACATAATGCAAAAAATAAAAAAAATGCAAATAAGCTAGTCTATAATATTGATCAACATGGCAATTGGCATTAGGAATTTTAATTAATTTTGGATACTCAGATACATATAAAATTGATATTGGATACACAAATATACATGTAAATCACGCTTGGAGATAGTATATTCAGAAAAAGTACATTTGTGACATGTATATATATATTTGTCTCGATCATATACATGTATTCGTAATAATATAATCTTTTATGGCAAAAAATGTAATTAGGGAAACTGTTTTTTCAACATGTTATTAACATCAATAATAATGTACTTTGTGTTGTTTCCTCTTTAAACATTGACATACTTTAGAATTATTTATATCGTTACAATTAGGATTATTGAGTCCTAACTAAATAAAGAACGCATGATTATATAATGAAGTTACTGCCTCACATAGAGAAATAAGCAGGCCTCGGCAATCTCATGCAAATGGTAGGGAGGTGAAAGCCTGGGAGGATGGTTTCTATAAAAAAAAAAATCAAAAATTTATAAACGCTCTATATGTTTGCCATGTTAAGAGTCTCACATCGAAAGCAATTGGTCTCCATATATACATACAATTCTCACCTTATGAGCTACCTCAGTTGGATCCCTATAATTATGATGTCTACACTATAGTTAATTAACGTAGTCTAGATGTGCAGAGTATTAAGAGTCTCGCACTGGAAAAGGGATAGACAATTGATCTCCTTAATTATATGCACTTAGACTATTTGTACTATATAAACTAACTTTTGAAATTAAGTTAGAGTGTTAGATTCAAGATTCATTCTTTACATACCAAATACATAAATAAGTCATCAAAATTTATAAGTAAATTTAATCAGCTTATAAGCTTTGTCAAACACACATTAGATCAAATAGTGACAAAATAAAATAAAATAAAAAACTTGAGAATGATTTGAGTTTACAAGTAACACTTTTTATCTTTCATTGTAATTCTTAAAAAGACAACTAGCATCATGGAATTTGTCTCTTTTAGAGTTTCTTTCATTGTATTTGTACCACTCATAACTGTCATTAGTCACAGTATAAATTAATCAATGGGGTTATAATTGTCGTTTTCCCCATTATCTGCACAATAGAGAGTCTACTAATTAAGTAATTAACTTTAATGCTAGCATAAAAATCTCAAAATATATTTGTTTAAAAGTAAAACCGTGGACGACTACCCTTGTTTTATTCCTTCTAATATTATTATAATATTAACAACAACAATACCATTGGCTCATTAATGCTTTAGGCTTTATGAGATTTGTTTCTTAATTAGGCGGCTTGTTTAATTTGTTATTTGTCCAGGATGTTATATATATGAGATTAATTAACTAAGAAACTAACACATGGATTCACATGCTTCTTGTTTAATTTTATAAGTGGGATTTAGAAAAGGTAGAATGTACTGTGTATATAAACATTATTCCTGTCTTATGAATATAGAGAAATTGTTTATAATAGACCCTTAACTTGACTCAAATAAAACATATATATAAAAATCAAGTATGCAACAACTAACTAAAGTTGTTGCCATATATTAATATTTAACATCATCAGTGTTGTTGCTAAAAAGTTATTGCTATTTCTCTACTTTATTGTAGATGTAAATGTAAATTAAACATAATCGAAGAAGGAATGATGAAAACAATGAAGAAGAGAGGATAGTAATAATGACAAAATAATATGGTAACTGAATCAAGTGAAATAACGAGTAATATTAAAATCGAAGAATAAAATAGCAGGAGAGTAATAATAATAACAATACTTAGAAAGAAAACTAGACAACACACTTGACCTACTAACCTTTTACCCTAATCGTTCGACCTCCATAACTTTCTATCTAGGATCATGTCGATAAGTTGTAGGTGAACAACCATGTCTTGTCTAATCACCTCTTCCAAGACTTCTTCTTCGGCCTACCTCTACCTTTTCTATACCTACTATACACAACCTCTTGAACCTCTTCATTGGGACATTTGTGTATGTTCTCTTAACATGTGTCTGAACCATCTCAGCATCGACTCCCTCATCTTGAGCCATTATGGAGGCCATTCTTACGTACCTTGTCAAAATAGCTTCATTCATGATCCTATCTCTCCAAGTATTCCCACAATTTCATCTCAATATTCTCATTTTCGCTACTCCCATCTTTTTGACATGCAAGTTGATCATAACCAGTCAACACTCCACTCCATATAACAGAGCTTGTCTAACCACCACGTTATAAAATTTACCATTATCACACAAGACACCGGATGCGAGCTTTCATTTCATCTACCTCATGTACTCCATCACGATGTGTAACATTATCTTCAATCTCCCAATTTCCTTAAATTATTGACCCCAATAATTTAAAACTCTCTTTCTTGGGATGACTTATGTTTCATCCTTACTTCGACATCTACCATGTGAGTTTCATCCCTGAACTTACACTCAAAATATTAGATTTTTTTTGAAATATTGGTATTAGAAAATTGAAAATCAAATTTGAAATCATGATTCGAAGTAGATTTAGATTAATTTTGAACAAAATATCCCTCAACATTTTGTGACCAAATTTTGGCGATTCATCGAAATTTGTTATCAAAATTACGGAGATCTAAGTTTTGCCCATCAATTTTAAATTCGTCAAGATTTATGGCCAAATATTAGCAATATGTCAGAATTTATTTAGAAAAACTAGCGACTCGATGAAGTGATCATACAATGCAACTAAAACAGAAAATGATATTAGGATAGTTTGTAGTCTCTTTTGCATTAGCTTGGTATATGTTGTATATTCACCGAGTAGAAGGAATTCTCATGGAGGTATAGGCACTATGTCCCCCTCCAAACTCTGTAACTTATTCGTGATTAATTTACAAGGTAGGGGTTAATTGTCCCCATTTTAAAAAAAAAATAAAAAAATATTCCATAGCCCATATACTGTAAGTACATTTTTTTATAGGGAATTTTACACAAATCTCATAGAGTTAAGAGCTAATTACATTTTATCCCTAACTCTTTTCCAAATTAAATAAATCCCTCAAATTTGGTGGAATCTTGATACATCTCAAAATGTCCTGATACATCGCGTCCCAGTTTCGAATACATCCATCAACGTTCCGATACATTGCGTCTCAATTTCGGATACATCACTCAACATCCCCGATATATCGCGTACGTCCCGATACATTGCGTAAAGTGATGTATTCGACCGATACATCACGTAAAGTAATATATCCGAGAATAGGAGAGAGTTGAGATTTTTGTAATTTTTTCAAATGGTAGAGAAGTTTGGAGAACATAGTAAAATAAGTTGTGTATTCAGGTAATTTTCCCTTTTTTATAACCACCACATTTCCAAGAAATGGACTAATCTTGAACAAAGTCTGGTAGTTGCATATTATTTGATCCATTATTAATCAAAATGCCAACATTTTTAGATGTAAAGGAATCATTTTGGATTAATAATACCTTGAGGAAAATGTTGCATCATGGACAATTATTATGTAGCTTGAAGAGAACTAGGGTTTTTGTAATATTCTCTTTCTAGCTAGGGCCTCAATCATGGTGATTATGGTTTGACTACTAAAGTGTCTAGTGGTACTTTTATTTGAATTTTAAACTATGCCAATTGGCATTTAGTCTGCAAATTATGAAATGAAAGAGAATAAGGTTTATTTGCATCTGTACTTTTGAGAAATTATTGCACAAAATTAGGTTGTTGGCTGTTCCATAGTCTCCCTACAATGAGATCTAAACCTTAATCTGTTCAAAGATAACACATCATGAATTGTATTTTTAATTCTTAAAATACAATAACAAAATACAAGTTAAGTTAGTATTCAAGATTTTATAGGGTTTCAAAAGAGGCATCACTACAGACAACAATGACTTTGTTTAGTTATTGATTTTCAAAATTTACTAGTCTGATTAATTCAAATTCGTGTTGTGTAGGATCTATTAAGAGAATATGCTCTTGCCTCCCTATCATCATTCTTAGGACTTGACCTCTAAACCTCTTGTCAATTATTGGAGTACCATCAATTTTACCACATTCCGCATGGTAAAAAAAAAAAAGGAATAAGAAGGGAAATAATATAAAGGAATTTTTTACAGAAATCCTAATATTTTAGGAGCTAATTACTTAAATATACTCTAGTTTGCAATATTATGAATCTAACCAGATTTTGGTGCGTCCAGATTCATGTATCTCGGGATACATGAGGTCATGTGTAATTTGTTCCAGATACATCTTATTCAAGTGAATTCGCATGTATCTGAAATACATATAACAAATCTCGCTTGGCTTCTTCACCTCCCTCACGTCTCTCTCTCCACTCTCCTGTGTATTTGGTATCCTAGATATATGTGATTATCACACTAGATACATATACATACATGTATCTAGTGTGTATCTAGTGTGATTCAGATGTATCTTGGATACATGACTATCTCGCTTGTCTCTCTCTATTTTAGTGTATCTGGTAGAAAATTTACATGTATCTAGGTGTATCTTCCTCAATATATAGTAAGAGTAACTCCTAATAAGTGGTAAGATACGTAATTATTTGAAGAAAAAAAAATTATATATATATATAATTAGTATATATGATATAGATATATGTTTAATAAGAGGTAGTTTTTCCTAATATATATCCCATTAATTTTTGTACAACAAATAATGGAATTGGTAAAGTTCTTCCAGTTAAGTTGGAGACAACAAGGGTTTAGTTAAAATAGTTATGCAATTTGCAGCATCATACAATCTTCTAACCTAACAAAATCACATTATTTTGTCTCAATACACAAGATATTTTATATGTTAATTGAAAATTCTAGCATTTTCCTCCAACAATATATATATATGTCCATTATTTTGACTAAAGTTGTATTTCACTAATGAGAGCATCTTTAAGCAATCAAATTACAGTAATTAAAACCAAGTTGCAATGGTAGGTACATGTTGAAATGAATAGTTACTCAAATATTGCTTGATATTATGAGTATGAGGATTGAAATTTGACCAAAGCAATTTGATTTAACATGTAAAGCATATTTTGATATTTCCATATATGAAAAAAGATAGAAAAAAGTTTGAAAAATTAATGTTAAATGGATCGGGTGAATTGTCCAAATACGTAAAGTTTCATCTTCGATGTGAGATTTTTACATTCATCACTTAGGTATGCACACATGGAGATTGTGGTGCAAAAACAACAACAAGAAAACAAGGAGACAACGTCAACTGACCACTTTTTGATCTTATCTTTAAAAAATAACTATTATCATTAAGTTGAAATTTCACGTGTGAAACTTCATGATAATATTAAGAAATTTCACTTGTAAAATTTTAAACTTTATTTTAGTGACTAAGTTTCAATTACCGAGGCTAAAAATGGCTATTTTGTAAACTTTACGTGAAAGGAAAAGGGAAATTAAACTTGCCAATTTTAGCTAAGGGTGCTTATCAGATTCGGTCCTGATAATCAAATCAATACAAATTCAAGAGGTTTCAGGTTCGAGTCCCTTGGGTACGGAGTAGTCTTTGCTAGAGAACGTTTTACCCCCAATGTGGGATTTCTCGACGCAAATTCAGATTTAATCGGGCTCCAATATGAGTACCGAACACCGAGTGGACAACCAAAAAAATTAATACGAAGTTCATTTTTGATTTTTTATTAGTCGGCTTTTGATCATTATTAGAGTTTGTATTTACCATTAAAGCCATTACTATAAAATGATAGATAAAAAGATATTTTTTGTATAATTTTATTGGATTGATTTAACCATTAGCTAAAATCTTAAAATCAGAAACCGAATAAATAATTCAATTAAAAAATTTACAAAACCATCTAAAAATTATTAACCCAATAATTTATCAACCAATGAATCAATAACATTTTTTCCAATTCACTTTTCACTTTTCACTTTTCAATATGAAAAAAATACTTATATATAAATTATATAAGCAATATTGCATTAATGAGCCAATGGTTTAGTTGCATATAATATGCTAACTTTAATTAATATTAATAATTCCCCTAGCTAGTGGGGTTAACGACAATAACCCCTAGAGTAGTGACAAATTAATATGCTTACGGATCATGAATTTGTATTTCAATTTGGATTTTGTCACATTGAGCCTCAAAAACATGTGTATCAAATCATATGAACTTAGACTAGGCCTTATATGTGAATTCACTTAAAAGGTACAAAATATAGATGTTGAATTTACTATGCTCAAATTCTTAATTCGCCTCTGAGGCAAAAAAAATATTGAAGGATCTATTACGGATCATGATTT
>JAJOOO010009599.1:0-14525 GCA_029582685.1 Solanum piurae | reverse complement strand
TTCTCACTTTCGCTCAATGAAACGAGAAATACTTATCTCTAGTTTGGTACAACAGATAAGAGATAATTAATTTTAGAATAATTTATTCAAAATAACCAAACAATTTATCCTCAAAATAGTTATCTCGACATTATAATGCTATTTTTATACTACATAGAGGATGCAATAACTAATCTGAAATAATTAGTTTAAAAAATAACTTATTCCTCAACTAAACAAGGTCTTAAATTATACCTCTAAAATTCTAGAAGAGGCTCTTCTTGGCAGCAATGTCTAAACCCCATAACAGCCAATCTAGAAAAGATAAAAACCATAGACTAAATAAAAAATTCTACGACTTATTATTTAATAGACTAATAAGCTATAGCCCATAGTTTATAATGAACCAAAAAATCTCACATTAATTCAAAAAAAAAAAAAAAAAAACATGAATTTAGCATCAACAACAATACAAAGAATCATCTATTTGTTATCAGAACAACCATCAATTACATCATTTCAATGGAGTCCAATTATATTAGGGTCAACATGGTCATTTCTCATTTTATCTATTTCCGCTTTTATCCTCACCTCCACCACCCTCCACCTCCTCCTCCTCCTTATACGGCGGCGCCGCCCTATCCCTCTCGGTCACTATTTTCCGTCATATATATATATGTGCAAAGATCTGTTTGTTTTCCTCGGAATGTTATCCTCCGCTGTCGCGGAGATCCGCGACACGCGGTGGATATGGCGGCGTTCGAAAACGCCGCTTCAATGGCTACTCGCGTGTTCTTCTGGTCTTATACTTTTTATCTCTCTCGTCTCCTTCATATTTTTCGCACATTCTTCACTATAATACGACGTCGTAATTTATCGTTTTTTCAAATTTTCAATCACTCGATTCTCATTTGTATGTCGTTTTTATGGCTTGAATTTTCACAGTCTTTTCAAGTTGTAGCGATTTTACTTATGACTTTAGTTTATGGGTATCGATTTTGGACGGTGATGAACTGTCATTTGGTGTTTTGGGGGTGTAATTTGGCTTGTCATGTTGGAGTTTTTTTGTTGCATTTTTATAAAGGTGGATGTAATGGAATGGGAGCTTGGTTTTTTAATTCAGTGCTTAATGGATTTTTGCTTTTAGTGTTTTTGAGATCATATGTTAAAACATATTATTTGATTAGAGAAAATTATTTTAGTGTTGTTGGTACATCGATATCTGAAGTTGGAGATTTTGTAATAACTTCACCAACAAGCAATAAGGATCTGTGAGGATATTATTAGACCTGATCAGCCCAATATGATTCATAATATAATGTCGTGAATGAAATTGCTTTTTTAAATGGACTCTACGCAATGCAAATACAAACAGTCATGATGTAATAAATGAAATTGGCCTCTATGCGGTGCGAATTCAAACCGTTCGTTCAAACCGTTCGTGGACGCAGGATGCACAACAAGAAAACTCAATATGGTTCTTTTGTTTTGTTATGTACATTTTGTTTTTATCTCTTTTGTGTGTCGTATTTTAATGCTCTAGCAAGTTGTGTATAATTAAAAGATATTTTATTTATTTTAATTTGATTATTGTATTTTAATTTGATATGGGAAAACTTAAGAAAAAAGAACAATATATTAAAATGCACTTCTCACTTTAATAAGAACCGATAGATATTGTTGTTAACCCAATATAGCAATAAATTAGCTATGAATTTGCGTAAGAGATTTCGGAGAATATTTATACAATGTTCCCGAAGAACACGAACATTATTACCCCATTTGTTTCTATTTACATGTAGTTCTTATTAAAAATTGATGTCTCTTAATATTTGTCATTTCACAAAATCAATGCATAAATGACACTATTCTTCTTATTTTACCTTTGAGAGTTACTAGTTTTGAAAGTATAAATTTGACCAACATAGAAAAATTAAGTAATTTATTTATATTAATCGGTCAAATTAATTAATCAGAATAAATTAATTCATGTTCATTTATTGAAACTGGACTTCAAGAGAACATAAAATAAATATATCATGATAAACTTACCTAGTTTCTTAAGGAGAGTGAAACATAAAATGCAGGGGCGGAGCCACCCTTGGTCAATGGTTGTCAAGTGACACCCCTTCGCTGGAAAATTACATACTCCCTCTGTCCCAATTTATATGACATAGTTCGGATTTCGAGATTCAAACAAGTTTATCTTTGACCGTAAATTTTTCATATATCTTTTAAATATTTTGAATTATCAATTATTGTGACTTATAGTACTTTTTATGTAGTTTATAAATATATAAATTTCATTTTTAAAAATTTGAAGATTTCATGAGCAAATTTTCGGTCAAACTCAAAATTTTTGACTCTCAAAAAGCGAAATGTGTCACATAAATTGGGACAGAGAGAGTAGTATATAAAGATCAAATTTTGGTTTAATAAATATATATAAAAAAGTATTGAAAGCTCTTGAAAAAGCGAAAGGTTTGGTATAGTGGTTAAGTGTTGCAAAAATTCTTTAAGATTGTGTATTTAAGCCTTGTTAGTTTCATAATTAATTTTTTTATTTTCTTTCTTACTACAATCATTGACACTCCTTCATGAGAATCCTACGTTTGCCACTAATAAAATGGTGACAACTAATAGAATCGAAGAGAGGATTAATGAATTTAATGATCACAAATTAAAGTTGACACGTGTTTTTATTAATGTGAACACTAATTAGTTGAATTATTCTTAATTGCCATATATAGCTGCCGGCGTGACAATTATTTAATTTATAATTTAGTTTTTATCAAAAAAAAACTAGCTTTTGACCACATATTTTTAAAATTCTCAGATACTATAATTTGGCCCAAATTCTATTTTTTTTCTTTCTAAAACTCGAAATATTTGCCAATAATTCCCAAGTTTTTTTTCCTGAATATATTTGTAGTCAAATGGGTCCTATATTATAGTACCAAATCATAAATTGAGTATGCTTAAAGAAGAATATTCCAGGTAGGATTGTTGTTTATAATGATAGGATAAACGTGAGAATAATACGGATCTTGCCAACCACCATCCCCACTGTTTGGTCGTCTTTCCACCCTAACCAACTCGATTATTCCGCGGGATACACGTCACCTCTCTTCTCTTCTCTTCTGTTTCTTCTTCTAAATCGGAAATTTTATGCCTTCTCTTACTGTTTCATTGCCTTCATCTCAACACCCTCTCCAATTCTGAATTGATTCAATTTTAGGTATGCAATTTAATTTTTCATATATGTTTATGAATCTTCATATATATATGTGCAAAGATCTGTTTTTTTTTTTTGGATGTGATTTTTGCCCAATTACTGAAAATTGTATGATAAACAACATACCTGGTGTAATCTCATGAGTGGAGTCGAGTCTCAGAGGGTAGAGTATATGCAAATTTTAATTCCTAAAGAAAAGAAAAGAATTTTCATGTTAGATATAGGAGTAATAATTAAGTAAATTATACTTTGTTGTGCCCTAGAAAATGGATTTATGTTGTCAATGGAAGGAAACAAATTAAATTGAGTTTATAAAGGGGAATTACATTGTTTTTGAATCTTAGAGTAATAGTAAAGTTGTCTTCGTATGATCTATTATAGGTCAGGGTTCGAGCTATGGAAACAACCACTAACTAACCCTTGCATTAGGATCCCCTTCGTGTTGTGGTCTTTGACTGAGTAATGGTTGTGTACATCACATTCCTTGGGGCGCAGCCCTTGCAGCAGGATGTTTTGTGCATTGGGCTTCCCTTTTACATTGTTTCTGAATATGTCCTCTGCAACAACATTTAACAGTATTGCCTGCTGAGTGTCATGTGCATTTGGTTTGCTAACTATTACTCATGATGTGTTGTGATTGACAGAAGAAGTGTTGAGTATGTGTGTTGTTGTCCAAGATAGGAATGATTCATTGGCGTAATAACATTACATGTACTCGACAAATGCCTACAATTCTGCTATCAACCTAAGCATACATGTTGCTAATGCACAAAGGTTAATAAAGGGTAGTGAATGTTACTAGGCTTAATTTCTTTTATAGAATCTATAGAATATGTGTGCTTATATTTGGTGTAGTATTTACTATTAGGGATTTGTATAAAAGCAGAATGTAGAGAACTTCGGGGTTTATATGAATGCAGAATGTGGAGAACTTCCATTTTCATTCTTGTCACACTGGAGATATAATCAATGATCTTCCAAATGGATTCTCGACTATGAAACGTTTCACTATATATAGCATCCTCTACTATTGTAATATTCTTTCTGGATTTGAATATTACCTGTTCCTATGATCCTAATAATTAGCTAAACACCACTCCAGCAGACTCTTGGTGTCCTAATCACTTTCTGAAACTTTGGCAATCACCTATCTAACTTGCATTGATGAAACTGTTCTGATAGGCCTTTTCTGTTGTCTTACTGCAGATATCAATTCCAAGAATTGTAGCCCTCCATTGACGTGGGGCCTCACTTGATGTACCCCCTTTCTTAGTGATTGAAGGTAAAGGTATTGTGAGTGTATGTTCGAGACTTTACCCTGCGTAGGTCTTTAGTAGTATGACATAGTCACCTTGAGTACCGAACCAAAGCAGGATGGAATTACAAGAGACCCCTGCTTCTGCTAAGAAATCAAAACATTTTCCTCTGACTCCTTTTAGAATTATAAGGGGTGTGATATGTTTATCAGTTCTTCTTTCAACTGCATTTGTTTTCTTGATCTATTTCGTGCCTGTGGCAGCTGTACTCTTGCGCCTCTTCAGTACGCTTTATAGTAGGAAAGTTATTGCGCTTCTGTTTGGTCTTTGGCTTGGATTGTGGCCATTCCTATTCGAAAAAGTAAATGAAACCACTGTGGTATTTTCTGGAGATAAAGTTCCGCCAAGAGAACGTGTACTGCTGATTGCCAACCACAGAACAGAGGTAGATTGGATGTACGTGTGGAATCTTGCATATAGGAAAGGGTGCTTGGGCCACATCAAGTATCTACTCAAGAAAAGTTTGATGAAATTGCCAGTCTTTGGCTGGGGATTCTATGTGTTAGAATTCATTCCACTGGAGAGAGACTGGGTAGTAGATGAAACGGTGATAAAAGAAACACTTTCGACTTTTACCAATCCTCAGGATCCATTGTGGCTAACTGTTTTCCCTGAAGGAACAGATTATAGGCAGGTTTATCTTACACATTTCTTTTGTTATTTTGGTCCTTTGGGTCTTGTATTCTTGTCTGTTTCTCCCAATGGACCTCAACTATTGAATTTACGCTTGCATTACTTCTAATTTATCTCTGAAATTGTATTTTTTCTTTACATTCAGTGACGAGAAGTGCAAAGCAAGCCAAAAGTTTGCCAGCCAGAATGGATTACCTGTTCTAAAAAATGTGCTGCTACCTAAGACAAAAGGCTTTTATGCCTGCTTGGAAATATTACGGAGCTCTTTGGATGCAGGTTCTATCTTTTTACCATGTTCAATAGATACTTGTTTTTGCTCCACTTTTGTTGCCCCTGTCGCATTTGAGGGGAAACTAGTTAACTTTAATGTGACAAAACTAGTTCTTTGACTTTATTGTTATAGTGCGTAAAGTGCATTAGTACTTTGTGAGAATTTCACACATAGATCAATTATTTTAGCATGACAAAAATGTTTGTAACCTATCGTGTCACTACACTTAACACACTAGTAGAGAAGAACTTTTTTGCCTCAACAACTACGACTCAGTCCAAGTAAGTTAGTGTCAGCTATATGAATCTAGCTTAAGTGGAATAGTGAGGATTCATATTGCCGACCCCAACTTGTTTAGGACTAAGGTTCTGGCAAAAGAGGTTGTAACTTTACTATTATAGTCGTTTTATGACTTATTTATCTATTCTTGATCTTCACAAGGTATATTTTATTCAAACAATCATACTGTCCAATTTGCTGAATCTGCAGTTTATGATGTGACTATTGCATACAAAAATCAGTGCCCGACGTTTTTGGACAATGCATTTGGTGTTGATCCTTCCGAAGTACACATTCATGTTCGACGCGTTCCTCTTGATAAAATCCCAGAATCTGAAAAAGAGGTCTCTAAATGGTTGATGGATACGTTTGACTTCAAAGATCGATTACTGTTTGATTTCATTGCTAATGGTCATTTCCCAAATGAAGGAACAGAAGAAGAACTATCAACAGCAAAATGCTTGGCTAATCTAGTATTAGTAATGGCTATTACTGGTATTTTTATATTCTTTACATTTTCCTCATCTATATGGGGAAAAATTTATGTACTTTGCTCTTGTATATACATTGCTTCTGCTGCTTACTTCAACTATCGACCATATCCTATTTTTGGTTCTGTAAATGAAAAATTGAATAAAATTCTTAGAATGAAAAGTCATTAGAAAGATACTATCTGCACTTAGTATTAGTGATGTAAATAGTTATTTTCTTTTAATTTTCATTTGTTGGATAATACAATGTTTTTGATCCTCCAAATTTTGCACGGAGGAATAATTGTTTTGTTCGTTATAGCTTTCCTTTGGCTTTTCTGTCTGTACGTGTTTTGCCGTCCCAACTAATTCGAATTCATGCCTCTTAGGCCCAATAATATTAGGATCCTTTAGTTAGGAGTGAAGAGATTTTATTCAATATGCATCGTTCGTGTAAGTGATTATTGAGCTTGTTCATCCTATACTATATTTATTTTTACTTATTGAATTCTGAATAGATTATTTACACTTACAATTAAAAAGTCTTGTTTTAATCGTCATGTGAGTTAGGTTGAAATGAAACATCAAACATCCTTTGCGTGTATTAGGTTTCTTTATTGTCTTCCCTTAATCCCTTTCATGTCTACACTCTTCTGGCTCGTTTAGTACGTGGGATAAGATAGCAATCTCATGGGATAAAATGTGCAGGATTTTCTTATCCCATTTTTGGTTGATTTAGAGATAAATTCATGATTTCTAAAATATGGGCGCACGAAAAAGAACGAAAAAAAGTGTATGAAGTGGGAATTCTCTAATCCTAAAGTGCACGTCCATTATATTTTGTCTTCTTATGGCATTGATGTCCGTAGATAATATTATACTATCAATTTTAGAAAATATATACATAAAATATCTAGTTTTACCAATTAATAGCTTAATTTAGATTTGCCACTAAATCAATGGGATAAGGAATACTAATCTCATGGAATATAATAAAATGGCATGGGATTAACTATCTTATATAGAAGATGCGGATGACATATTTTAACTCATGAAATATTTATATTTATCCCAACTCACGTATCGACGAGCCCATAATATATATTTCACCCTAGTAAGAAGATATATAATAAGCTACCATAACTTTCGTCCTTAACTTAGAAAAATCATACCACCGTACCCATTGCCAATTAAATAAGTGTACAGGGGTAAAGAGACGTTGCAAAAGTTAAATTGTGTAACTAATTTTTTCAGACAAATTTAGGGTGATTTTATATTTTATATTTTATTTTATATAAGATATAAGCAAACATTATATAAGCTAGACTTTTTCATCCGTTATTAAGCGGAGCCAAAATGATCACTCTTTTTCCTCCAAAATATATAAACGGTCTATCAGTTTTTTTTTTTAATCAAAAAGGATCTCGCTCCCTCAAGAATAAGTTGTCCCTTTTGGTTTTTTTAAAAAATTAATAGGCTATTTATTCATTTTAGATGAAAAAAAGTGACCTTTTTGACTTCGGACTCTTAAAAAAAAATCCTTTAGGAATGTATATATATGTGTTAGGTTCTTGTAGCTAGGAACCGATTAGTCAAAAGTTTTATGTGCGCTAGGTTCTAGTAGGAACCATTAATCAAAGGTTACATGTGATATGTTCTTGTAGAAAAACGACAAAGGTTATGACAGAGTAATATATATTATTTCATATTTAATTAAAGATATCAAATTCATGTTCGAATTCTAACTAGATATGAAGTCCTCTCTAATAAGAATCGGAGCGATTACTATAATTAGTCAAGATTCTATCGAACTTCGAATTTTAAAAAAAAAACTTGTAGGAGATAAAAACAGGTATCATGGGTTAAGTGAGATGAGTCGATGCAAGTGATTTGGTAAAACGTTACACTAAATAAGTTATCCATCAACCTATGGATTAAAACTCAATTCTTCATGTTTGCATTTTTGTGGTAATACATAATCTATTACTTACCTAACTAGATGGGCAAAGCTCATTTTTTTTATGCTAATTAAATAATTTATAACAGAATGGAAAATAAATTTAGTTGTATCCTAGTCCTAGACACTTAGGGCAGGTGAACTATAGCTTTGCCAACATCTCTTAATAGTATTTTGACTTTTTGCTAAACCCTACTCTATCAAATTGGTTTCATTTACGACTTCATCCGGCTTAAAATAAGTGTTATCATGCATTATTTTACGCTCATTAAGAAAAATAAAATAATATATAGAAAGTATAATCTATTAAGTTACTCAGAAAATACCAATTAATGCTTAGTGTAGCTGAAAAATGGTAACATGTGCAATAAGACATGATTTATACAATATTTTCTTTTTAAAATAAACATGATTTAGATTTTTTCTAATTTTTTAAGAAATTATGTTAATATAACTATCGGAATATTAACTTCCTTTGATAACATTAAACTCGGGTCTAATATTTACTTATGTATTATTTAATTTTATAGATAAAACATTGAGATAATTACATTTTAGTGCCGCCCATAAAATCATTGATATAGTTTAATCAATGTTTTCAATCTTTACCTAAATTGATTCAAAATGAAAAGAATTTAAGAGCCCTAGAAAGCTGTCATGGGACTACAACCCCCTCTTCACTTCACAAAAATTCAAATTAAAAGTCAAATCGATGAGGTAACAAGAATCATCTCACAATTCCATCCACAACTCTAAAAATCACCAATTACATATATGATTATTATAGCAAAATCTCGAGAGCAAATTGTCACTCATTTTAAAATATTTTTCAACCAAAATCTATTGTGACCCATGATTTCTCACCTATTAGGGATGATAGGTCATCACTAGATCACCTTTTCAAAGTTTTTCAGAAAATTTCATCTTGTCGTTTGAGAGAAATCAACTGGCAAAGTTTGATGAAATTTTGTTTTGTATAATAGTGTATAAAAATATATATTATTATATATAGGTATATTTTATATTGGTGTATCATATTATATATCAAGTTTTTATAAAAAAAAATTGTAAAAAAGAAATATGAAAGTTTGTATAGTCTTGTATACTAAATTGTGTTTTAGCGCTAAAGACTTATATCGTAAATTTTGGGCTTGTCAAATTTTTCCAATTTCGATTAGCATCCATGTGGCAGATGTAGAATGACATCGAGTTCATCTGAATCAAACACTTCTAACGCGAAGCATAAATTCTTATATTTTCTACTAATATTGTTACAAGTACTCCTAGTAGTTTTCATAGTTTTAAAAATGCAATGAATTTGATAACGAAAAATTTAAAATTAAACATATAAAATTTAAATTTTAAATCTACCAACTTTGATTATCTAACGCAACGATGACTTACAAAACTTTAGATCATGACCTAATGGTTGCTCATAATTAAAATCCTCTCATTTGCATAAAAGGGATCTTGGTCCATAGTTTTAAAGATCTATATACTAATTATCTTGAAAAGGGGACAAAGAATATCTCATTAAGTTATTTTATCATACCTTTTATATGGATGGTAATTTTACTATTTCATTATGAATATTGGGATAAGATAATTCTGAAATTAACTAATACCTTACATTTTATGTTAAGATTTTTATCAAAACGACCCCTTTAGGTTTATAAATTAAGAATATGTCGATATCACGTGCTTCATGGATGCTCAGCACGTGACCCGTTTAGCAGCTCTCCTTATTTTTTCCTTTTATTTTTAGTTAAACGGTTTTCCAAAAATGGTGTCAAATGAGAGGGTTAGGTTGAATCTACAAATGTTAAAATAGATTAACAAATGGACAGATCATTAATCTGGCCACTTAAATGTTACTTGAACTGAAATAGACTAAAAATCAGTCATAATTCAATCCGTCCAATACTAAGTTCTAAATTCATTTTATTTTATTTTTTTATAATTTGTGTGACTATCTAATATATATATTTTTTAAATGCATAGAATATGACTATATATAACAAGTAAACCAAAAATAAAAACATATTTCAAAAATACAAAAATAAGTTGAGTTATCCAAACCTAAACAAATTAAACGGATCATAATTTTATGGATTGATTGTACCGCCCAATCGCTAAATCAATTACTCGATGAAAATTAATCAGAGAATCATTCTGTTTTTCATTTTTCCTTCCTTAACACTTACTAATAAATATAATTACACTAACTTTTTTTTCATATTCCTTTTAACCTACCTACCTAAATATAAACTGATAAAAGGATCAAAGGGAGTGTCATATATATATATTTGGAAAATAAATCTGAGGAAAAAATAATTAACAGCGTAATCTTTGCGTGTTAGCAGTTAATGCAATTTGCCCACAATAATAATTAATTTCCTACGTGGGTGGGTGGGGGTGGGGTTATGGGAAATAATGGGCTATAAATAGACAAATTACTCAATGCTTAATACTCCAAATATAACTTTCATTTGCTTAATTCTCTGTTTATTCTGCTAATTACAATGGCCTCCATTCATAATCACTCTTATTTTCTCCTTGCCTTCTTCATGTTCGGTAAGTTTTTATCTCTTTCCTAGTTACAGCGATATTAGATTCATTTGAATCAGTATTTTTAACGTGACTTTTGGTATTTAAATTTATGTGGACGCGTAGTTTAATGATAGAAATCTTGAAGATTGAATTAATAGAGCTTAAATCATGAATACGCGCAGAAAATATAGAGCTGGTAGGTAACAGTTTTACTTACCATTTTGCAGAGGCGATTGCTGTTTCAGCAACTCAATTTACGCTTCAAAACAATTGCGGCTACACAGTTTGGCCCGGTACACTTTCCGGCAACGGAGTTCCTATCTCCGGCGATTCGGGATTTGCATTAACTCCCGGCGCTACTATCCAACTCTCCGCTCCTGGAGGATTTTCCGGCCGATTCTGGGGAAGAACTGGTTGCAATTTTGACAACACCGGAGCTGGTAAATGTATAACCGGCGATTGCGGTGCATTGAAATGCCCTAGCGGAGCCGGCGGCGTACCTCCGGTAAGTTTAGTTGAATTCACGATCGCGAAAAGCAAAGCTGAGAAGGATTTTTACGATGTTAGCCTTGTTGATGGCTACAATGTCGGTATCGGAGTGCGATCTTCCGGCGGATCTGGCGATTGCCAATACGCCGGCTGCGTCGCCGATCTAAATGCGAACTGTCCAAAGGAATTGCAAGTGATAGATAACGGTGCAGTTGTGGCGTGTAAAAGCGCGTGTGCACAATTCAACACGCCGGAGTATTGTTGCACCGGCGACCATTCGACGCCGGCGACTTGTTCGCCGACGGACTACTCAAGGATTTTTAAGAGTGCGTGCCCTAGTGCTTATAGCTATGCATATGATGATGCTTCAAGTACCTGCACTTGTGCTGGTGCTGATTATCTTATCACATTTTGTCCAACTGCTTCACAATTTTAATTTTTTTTAGGATTAAAGCAATTTATGATTATTGTTACAACATAGGGGAATACTATTTTTTGTAATCTCCAATTGATTAGAAAAATATTTTTATCATCTTATTGTCTATGATATTATCAGGAAAAGGAAAAATATTTTTATCATCCTATTGTCTTGATATTATCGTTTTATATTTTTAATTTTGGTTTTGATTTTATAACGTATTATAAATTTGTAATCATAATTTGTTTGACTTCCATTTAAATACCATGGAGGATTATGGTAAGTTGGTAATTATAATAATTGTGTTACTGTAATTGGGTACTTACCAAAAGTTAAGTATGCACTAGTAACATGTTAAAGATATTGGAATTTAAAGTTTATCAATCTCAAGTGATTTTTACCTATTTCATTGATATACGTCATCCAATCAGCTCATTGAGAGAATTGACTTCTTAATTCTAGACATTTTCCTAAAAGTTGTAATTTTGTTGAATATGATTCAATCGTGACTATAAATAAAAGTTGTAATTATGGCAAGATCATATCGTCTTTCATAATTCCTACTCTAATTAAAAGACTAAATATCATGTTAAAGATGGGATGTCTAATAACATCAAAAAATTTGCCTTAGTGCACCCGTCGTGTTAAGTTCCTTTTTTTAATTTCTCACTCGATATCTAATACACACCTTGAATCCTGACTAATTTGATATGTGCATCTGAATTGTTGATTAATGATGAAGGTATAATTATTTTACTATATTATAAAAAACAAATAAAGTCTAATCATTTTATAATTTCATAATTTTGAGGTGAAAAGATTCTTTCTTGGGTCAGTGTGAATATTGTAAAAATTAGGTGTATCTATCAATACATTGGAGTTCAAAATTGTCTATTTTTGAAATGGAGAAAGAGTCAAATCATTGTTTAATTAAATGACAAATTTAATTGAACAAATACTACAAAATAAAGACAGTAAGTCAGTGGGATTTGTTCATTTTAATCAGATTGCAACTGAAGTTTAATATTAAAAATAGTTACTTATGTTTTAATCATAGATTAATCAAGGACACTGACATTTCTAATGATTTAAATAATATTCACACCTCATCGACAGTTAAAATGTTCCTTTTGTCATTCATAACAAGTGTGTGGATTAATTTAAATAAAAATAATTAAATGTTTCAATCCATTGTAGAACAAACCTATGTAAGCATAATATCGCAAATTATAAACATCATGAAGTCAAACCTTGAAGATAATAAAGTAAAAAGGCAGCTCCCATGGTCCGGGGAAGAATCACACCCCTAAATGATACAAGGAAATGAATCCATCATGTCACAAACACGAGTGATTTCACGGCTCGAATCGTATTATAAATAAAGAAGAATGTGAAAATTGAACGAACACTTATTACGTGAAAAACTATTAAATTTAAAAGAATGAAAAATAAAATACACAATTAATGGTTGCAAGGAATTCAATCCATGATGTCACAAACATGAGTGATTTCACAGCTCAAATCAGTAATGAGGTATTATAAATAAAGAAGAATAAAACCTCAAGTTACAAAAATATCTATAAAAAACACTATAATCGACTAAATACGAGAAGGAGAGTGAAAATTGAACTCAAAACTTATTACGCAAAAAATTATCAAATCTAAAAGAAAGTAAAACACAAAACACAATTAATGGCTTCAAGGCCTTGGGCCAATTCTTTTTACTCTTATCCTTTTTTTTCTTTGATTACATTTCCTCTACATCAAGACTTTCATCTTTGAAAGCCAAAATCTCAAATTAATTTCCCATCCCAAATCTTTTACCAAATGAACATTCGGGATGGGAGAAAAAAAAACTAAATTATGAGCGCTTCGCGCACACATTTTCCTCCTACCCCAAAGAGAAAAAAGCTTACAACACATTACAAGTAGGCCAATGAAAAAGAAAAAGGACCTAAAACTACCTACAATGTACACCAAATTCATTTTCTATAGTTGGCTCCTCTAAAACCAAGCGTCCAATTCGCCCCAACCTGTGCAAAGACCTTGACCCTCGTGTTCATTACTAAATAGTGTTTGGTCCGAGCAATCAAGTGATGCTCCACATGCCACGTTATATGATTGGCAAGCTGAGTGACACACTCGTAGCCGGTTGTCCCCATCCTTGTCACATTTTTGGATTGAGATCTGGTTTTAAGCAGTTTGACAGGAATAATGAATAAATCGTACGTACAAACAAATGCATGGTAGATTTCTTTGAGCTCAGTGTGAAAAAAACACAAGAGTTGTTTTGGATGAAGAAACTTACCCAGCAGGCTAGTCGTTTAGCAGCTCCATCACAATCACGACCCCTAAAAATGTTCAAAATCTTCCGAGGACCAGCTGGGAATAATCGGTTGTAGTTGGGCATCACCACTACTTCTTCCAGCTGCTGCAAGATACTTAACTCACTAGGTGCACAGTGTTGCCCTGATACATCATTTTGAAGCACATCTTTGCAAACAGAGAGACTAGGAAGAAGCGTGGAGCTATTCTGGCACGTGTAACCAGCATAGTCAGAACAACGGAACTCACAGACTCCATTGTCACAGACCCCACCGTGAAGGCTGCACTGCTCATCGCAAACAGCTGTGTATCACCAATAGGAACATTAGCTATCAACCCTAACACATCCTTTGACTGAAGTATCATTTAGAAGACAAAGGAAGGCATTCACAATTATAAGGTATAACAGAAAGTAGATGTTGTCAGAATGTTATCTTATGGGATCTGATCAAATTGAAGTTACAAAATCTTCAACCTAATGGTTTCTTCAAGTACCATTACTTCCAAGCTCGATTACAATTTTATTTTGTTTTAGGAAAGAGGGGAGGCACCCAAAAGATTTTGAGCTGGTTCAAAGAACTAAGGTGGCGTTGGGCCAAACAG